>JARYHS010008074.1:167107185-167297092 GCA_031002005.1 Vandiemenella viatica | reverse complement strand
CTACTATAATAACTTCAAGTAGCAAGAAGCGTATAAATCGCAAAATAATGATTTCGAACGTGTCCGCTAGCAATCGAAGCACTTCGTTAATTACCAAATGTTTTAAATCCACGTCCTTGGATACTTACCAATAACGTTTTCGGTAAGAACATCAAACCAACGTTTCACCTGTCGTTTGAGTTTTAACAGCACCACCCACAGAATATTGCTATAGCTAAAAAGGCGTATTAGTTTTTTGTTTTTCCCTGTTTATGAAACACCACTAAAACCACAAAGGTGACAACACTTTTTGAAATTGTGCCTTCAACTACTGACCCCTCATCATGTTTCGTTTTTGTTTTGAAAAGAGTGTTAATTTCGCCTTAAGCAGCTTTCGTTATTAATGGTAGGTGAAAATTAGTTTTTTTGACGCTAAAATACTGTCAACTCAGAATGCGTTGACGACATCTCATGTCACCGACAACAGTCATTTAGTTATAATTTTGTCCATATGTTTCTAAAATAATTTTAAATGTGGTAGTAAGGGAACAACATGTCTTCATAGCACACCGCAAAATTAACTAACTTCAAAAATCTGCAATTATTTGTCAACGCACTCACCTAAAACTATCTTTACATGGCAAATATTGATTTTATCATTAATAGTCAGTTATTTTAAGTGAAAGATGATCGGTATAACGTCTTCCTTTCTTTTGACGCTAGCGTTTCTTCAAAATTAATTTTTTGTTTGAAAATGTTAACTTTTAATGTTCTGTATGGACACGTAATTTCTCTTGAATGTTTTAAAAAACTAAAATGAAGTGCTTTCAATGTCTGCACAACTCTTTTATTAACGAAATACAATCCATATTTTCGTTTCTATAACGAATATGTTAAAATATGTCACGTTTTTTTGTGAGGTGGGTGAGTCTCAATTTTGGATATTAACATGAATGTACCACCTACCGGGTATAGTACTGTCTTGGTAGATGTGTATAATGGGTTGAATAAGTCCCAGGATGAAATGTAGCGATGTGCAATTCAGGTCGTTCGGATTAATATGAGCATGGTAGTACCTCATCGAACCTAGAAGGGGCTAAAATTCAGACGTACTTATGTAAAATCCACTCTTATATTGTTATTACTGTATTGGATAGTACTGTATTAATATAGACAGTTCTACCAAAGTTCTTCTGTAAATACTATATCTTTGCAAATTTTGAAGAAGATATCCACACATATCACTAACTAGATCTTAACTGAAGAATGTGTACTTCAGATTAAAATTTACCTCGTTCAGATTTAAAAAAATTTAGCACATATTTGAACAACAACGATGTCTTGAAAAGTTCTCGGCATCTGCCCAAAAATATGTTACTAAATGAAACCCAACGAAGAAACTATTAAACATTATACATTAGGGTACATTTGATTTTTATTATATCAGATACTCGTTTGAAGGCAAACTAATTGGTTTACCGAACCGAGCGTGGTGGGTGAGTGGTAACGCTCTGACCTCGGATTACTGAGTACTAGGGTTCGAATCCCCATCCGAGCATCCAGACTTGGGTTTTCCTTGGTTTTCTCAAACCACTCCAGCCGAATGCCGGGATTGTTCCTTCAAAAAGGGCATGACCGAATTCCTTCTCTTTCCTTGCAACAAGTCGTTTCCCTCCTCTAACCATCTCGACGTCGATAAAGCAAAAGCAATAATAATAATAATTTAATTGACATACAGAAAATAATTTAATTTTCCATAACAGATATAAACAGTAAACAAGAAATAATTTTCATATTCACCAATCATCACAGATGAACAACATCTCGGATCAGATTTGAAAGATAACAGTTATCCCAACATGTTACTTAGCTTAAAATTTCATCACTACAATACTTTTCCATTCTCTTATATTTTTCAAAAAATATTATCATCATTCTTAATTATTCTAATTATACTGCAACAGAAGATTTCTTATATTACTTTTATTCTACCTAGGGATTTAAGATTTTTTAAGCTGTTCAGATTATTGCTGACCGAGCGTGGTGGTGTAACGGATAGCGTTCTGGCCTCGCATTCGGGAGGACGGCGGTTCGAATCCCCGTCCGGGCATCCAGATTTGGGTTTTCCATGGTTTCCCCAAATCACTCCAGGTGAATGCCGGGATGCTTCCTTCAAAAAGGCCATGGCCGAATTCCTTCCCATTCCTTGCCCCCATCCTTTCCCGTCTCTAAAGACCACGTTGTTAAAAAGGGACGTTAAACTGTTACAAAAAAAAAAAAAAAGATTATTGCTGACATGGTAACTGACAGTCAATGGCAGATGTTAGTGACCTTTGCTAAGCTTTATATAAAAAGATGCCTTACTGTAATTTTTGTTGTACAATACATACGCGGTATTGGAGTCAAGTTTTGTTACATACTGATTTTGATTCCATAAAGTTATTACGAGCAAGGACGAGTAAGTCACTTTGAAAAAGGTAACTTGGATAATAACTATGCGATGCCTTGAAATATAATTGAAATCAGTTTCTAATCACATTATCTACGTGGTTAGAGTTTGCCGTTTATACGGTTATTTTAGTGATTTTAAGTTATAACTATTCCATTAATTCAAATATTTATATTGAATCTCATATTTATTTAACTGAAATCAGTTTAAAAAAATAACTTCTGTTGCAAAAAACTATTAAATGATAGTACCACCTGATAGTTGACGTAGCACACAAACCATTGTGAAAGTGTGGAGTCTTTCGTCTCTGGTGATAGTCAGGAATGTGATTCGAAACCTCATTCAGTATTAGGATTTCAAAAATAACTCTAGGTGTTTTAATAGAAGTCATACTACATTTTGTTCCAGTTCGTTGTTAATAAACTCATTCTCATCTCTATTGCCAATTGCTGTATGTCGAATACGCTTGAGGTGTCCTCAATTCCACGATGTTGCACAAAGGCACAAGAGACAACATCGTATTGCTAGTGTTTGCTGTTGTTCAGAGAGGTCATAATGAAGCTGCACATACGACTGAGCGCCAAAAATGAATTTTTGAATACTTTTCACTGTGCTTTTGATGTTTTGTGGGAATCTCATTGTTTGACGCCACTCACGTTGCGTTACGTGCTACAACGACACAAAAGCAAGTGCTCTCCTATCTTTCCACTCGTTGGTACCTCACTACAGTCATATGCTCTTCGTGGAGGATTACGAATCATTTTTATTTTCTATCTTGTTTTGCAAAAGAATATTTCAGAAATTTACACTGTTCATTCCTTTCAAGATTTTCTCCAATTTCTGATGGCGAACATTCCGTATCTCAAATTTCTTCCATGAAAACACATACATGAGCGAGTGGAAGAATTCTATCAACCGTGTGGAGAAATAAGTGATTACTTTGCAGGGATTAAACCCTTAGATACAAGGCGGACGGAAGCGCCGTAGTTACTAATGGTTCATGTCCAAGAGGGTAAAATAAAAAGAAGTATATATTAATGTCACTTATATACAGTTAACCTTAATAAGGAGGGCCATGGAATAGTTTAACCTAATACTAAGAATACAACAATCAAAATATTGCAACGCTTGCAAAATGATCAAAATAGTGTCAGTTACTGGAAAGAAAATGTTCTACTACTTGACAGTATCAGCTTTATGCTTACGCAAATCACTAACGGCTGCTTTCTTCCTATGGGTCACTAGAACTGTCAAAAGAGGAAAATGAATTTGGAAAATTGAGGGTTAAGAAAAGCTAGAAAGGGGTCTATGCATGGCATCCATACTTGCAACGCTAACGCAATATCACTATAAATTTCTAAAAAGCCACCTTATTACCTAAACAAACAGTAACTTAAGGTTTTTCTACGGTTACATGGATGGGATTGAATTGATCGTTGGAGGAATAAAATATGGTTATATTAGCAAATAATTTGATAGAAAATTCTGTTTGACAGGTAACAGGTGGTAGGGCGACATTTAAAGAACATGCATTTATTGGAAAAAGTGAAGAGAGAATATGCTAGAAAAGTGAGGGAAAACTTTGCTCCTGATCTTCGTCGTATGTGTGATGGAATAGAATTATACCAACATTTTCGTGCAAAGGTTCGAGGTCATGCAAAAGACTGGATATACCTCTTCACAGTACAACACTAACAGGTGCGGAACTGAGTTGGGAATAATTGAAACACTAGAGGCGGATGAAGCGACTGTTGCATATTTACAGAGATTAGTTGGGAATAAAGTGTGTATTAAGAAAAAATAGGAGCGGAGTGTGGAAGGGAAGAGATGAAGAAGACAATAAACTAGTTCTGAGTTTCTTACGTAAGGGAGATGCCAAACAATCTTCAAGTCGGAAAAGGAATTCCACAGTAAAATTTAGACTCTCATCTAACACTGATTTTTGCAGTATTCACAAAGCTTCCATGAAGCGAGTGATAAAGAAATTATTCACAAATGAAAAACAGAGGTTACATGAACACTTTAACTAAAACACATTTATCATTTATAATTTGGTTCCAGATACTAAAGTACTGTACATAATGACTAGTTAGGAATAACATTATCAAGAACATTTGATTTATTTAGAAAACGTTACTACAGTTTTTTTCTTTCGGCTATAAATTCAATTAGAAGCTATGCATGAAAATTAAACATTTATAAATGTTATTAATGTTTTGATCAGATTTTAACTTTCTTTTTCGCCCCAAGCTAGGCAGTGCCAAGATATTTAATTCGGAGCTAAGCTTCAAAGCTGAGAAAATCCATCAAAATGCCTTCAATAGTTATTAAATAATGTCACATTATAGGCAAAAAGAATATTGTAGAGAAGGGGGGTATTGTGGGCCTTATTTTTCATATTCATAATTATTTAAATTTTGATTTAGTTATTTTATTTTTTGTGAAAGACGTGTGAATACGATGTAGAAATGGGTAGTAACCAGGCCAATTTATTTCGTAAAAGAGCATATGGTCTGCAGACATAGGTATATTTAACGTTAAGTATCTACAAACAATAAAAAAATCAAAAATCAACACGTTGTTCTACAACAGAGGCCGTAAATCCTAAAACTGAATAACACTTAGAAATTGATCATCTCCAAATAATAATAAAAGGACATTAAATAATACAAGAATGATATTACAATGCGAATAGACACGCAGGGTTATTGGGTTCGCCGTACATTAATTAGATTAGCTTTGGTGCTGAGCACCCTCTGCCACCCACAATTTTGTGAATTGCAGAGTATATATGTAGATGTAGATGTAGAAAAGCGAGATCACTAATGTTCATTCTTGATAGTAAATGTTTTCTTTGCTCTCGGAATATCATTAGCTCAGTTTTATACAGTCGATATAGAATGGGACCCCACACTCGAACTTTACACGGCAAGTTATACGGGAGAATAGTGACTTCTTCTCAACACTGTAACTGCAGAAAGTGTCGTCAGCAGCGCAACGACTCATCCGATGTTCGTAAGCCCGCACAAGCTAATGTGGGCTACAAAACGTTGAACACTTCAAGTCTGATAGTGTAATACCATCGGCTCACGATTTCCGACCAGCCGACAAGAGTTGGAAATTTTAAAATCCCCCTTCTCGCGTTGGAAGCTGGCTTTTTTCTTCTCTCTTCTCATCGTCCTTCTTGAATCACCAATGATAGCGTTTCCCGGTACACGTGTCAACAGAATTTCCAGGAATGCCATCTCAGGTTTTAAATAAAAGATCCTTATTGGAAATACTCTTTCCCACTCATCCATGTCACCAAACTTTCTGTACAGAGGTTTGCCAACATTGTTATTTTTTACTCTAACTTTCCTGGCTTGTTAGTAGGAAGTCCCTTACTTCCCTTGGGTCAACAGCTCTCGTTGTGAATTGACATGTTTGCGCGGGAGGACTACCTGCCGAAAGTCACCTCACCTAACGGGGTTTACCGCTCTCCAAGCACTCCTTTCAAAACCGCTTTTGTGGGAAGGTCATTTGTAGTTTGAGGGTAGGTGTCTCTTTGTCGTGAGTACCTATCTAGACGGTCAATTCACACGCTGGTCTCACGTTATGATAAAACTCATTGCTGTACAATTACCACTCTGTTTTATTAACACGTAATGAGTGCTCTCATTACAATATTCAGAACAGATTTTAATTTGGAGCTCCATCAACGAGTGTCGTAGCTTGATGGAACACAAAGTTTCAAAACTGGAAAATCCTATCGAATTCTTTTCATCTATTTTTAGATGATGCCGGAACAAACAGACGAACAAACACACAAGCAGATAAAATGTCTAAACACACTGTTTTGGTATCTGGGACCTCTAATTAGTCGATTACAATATTTTTTTATACAATATCTTCAATAGACAGTTCTATAATCGTATGGATAGATGTGGAGCTTTGTGCAAGTAGCATATTGAACTGACGTCGCTGATGAAAGCGGCTTCGGATAACCGGCTGGCAATATTGCCTCTGCTAATCAGGTTTATGTCATTCAGCCTCGGATAACGGGACACTGACGTCGGTGAGACAACTTGGGCTGTGAATGGCATGTTGCTGCTATTCAGTTGAAGCTGCCACTGCGTGCGTATTGAGTGAGCCGAACTGCCCTTTCCGGCCACCCCAATACGTGTGTCTAACAATGCGAATTGCAGCTGCTTCCACTGTGCGTAACTTGTCGTATCGCAAGGAGATTTTGGTTCTCACACCACTAACCACCGAATGTTTAGTTAAAGCAGATTGTGATGCACAGAAGCTGCAAGAAGCTACAAGAAATTTAGCTACATTTAAGCAGATACGACAACTGAATCTTGAAATGTGGAAACGAGTACTTGCAGAGTAGACGAAAGTTGCAAGGTGCTATTACAATAAATTCTGGGTACTGTACAAAAAATTAATATAAATTTTAACTTCGCTAGATTATTTGGTACAGTGTTATTACAGTGTTTATGTTTATGGCTTGATGGATCAACATCGCAATCATTAAAGACGGAATATGAAAGGGTCAAGAAGCTGGAAGTGATTTAGCTATGGCCTTTTGAAGGCATTATACCGGCATTCGCGTGGAGTGCTTCCCGGAAATCATGGAGAGCCGGAATCTGGATTTGGCATATGGGGATCTGAACTCTGTCATCCTGAAGATCAGGACTGAGTATTAATTACTCACCATGCTCGAGTTGTCTAAAGCTGTAACACGGATATCAAGCCTCTGAAGGAAATTAACAACGATTTCGATATTCAATATCGGGAAATATGCTAAAATTGTACTAAACTCTTTCAGTACGATGATGTGTTCCCTAAATTAATTCATATAAGTGACTAATGCAGAAAAAAATGATGAAACTGAAATTAAAATTACTTGATTTGTTTCAACCAGCTCTCAAAATGACAAAAGTAACACGAGAATTATTAAAACTTTTATGAAAGTTACCAAACTAATATAGTAATCATTTATTTGTTCGGGTTGTGTAATGTCAAAAGTGACCGCAGACTAACTGCCATTCTATTTGCACACGTAATAAACTTTCAGCGTCAAAGTTTGTAAGCAAATATTGAATACGCACCCCTCGGGCTCCTATAATTTATCTGCGGGAGTGCCAGTGAGTAGAACCCGCGGTCAGCACTTGTTGATAGCTTCTTTCACTTTCAACGGAGCAAAATATTTGGTGGAACTCCAGGAAATATTCTATTTGTAGCTTAACTCAGAATCAAATTATACAGTGAATCACATATTACGTAATCCACAGCAAAACTTAAAAAGCAAAATCACATGACAAGAGGATGCAATTACACAACAAAAAATAATTGTGTGTATGTATGTCACGCTAAAAGATCGAAACGCTCACTGAGCGGAAACAAAGACCACAACGCGTTCTTGTTTCTTGAAAACAGGCACAAAGCATTGTGGTTTATCAGTTTCTAACTCTTTGTGTTCGCAACGAATTGGTCCAGGGTTAATTTAATATATATGATTCTTCTTATCCGTCGCGTTACAAGGCACAAATAATATAATAATGTGAGTCGTTATGTGTGTAGAATGCGAGCTGGACCAGACGCGAATTTCGGGTTTCGGGTTTTTGAGTTAGTCTCAATGCTTTCTGGCTGTTAGTGCCGTAAGGAAAATAACTTTGTTCCATTTTCAAGAAACCAGAACGCTTTGTGGTCTTTTTTTTTTTTTTTTCTCTCAACGAGCGTTTTCGATCTTTAAGCGTAACATATATTACCATCCACACAGAACATAACAGAACAGTACCATTTCCAACATATAAACTTTAATACTGGTAATAAAATTCATGTGAAAATCATCAGCAATAATTAAAATCATTTTATCTTACTTTACTGACCTTGAGTTTATGATTTTGTATTTAATTACTACGTATTATTAACTGTCCATAACATTTTTATTTATGTGGATATTAATACCGTCTTGTAATCCATTACATCATTCATAGTAGACACAAACCAAATATGACTTCAGCAGAAAATATTCAAACATACAAAGCTGCGCATCAACCTATAGTAAACACATATTGAAGTTATAAAAGATTTTGCTGTTTCACAGTTGTCACACTGTTATAAATTTCTTCACGGGGTTAACGCTGCGTCACAAACGCTCCTCCTTCTTCCCAAATTTTTGACCAAGTCTACCAGATTCAGCAGAAGGCTAGTCCCCTGAAGGCGACCCTGGATTGGTCGAAACGTCGGGAAGAAGGAAGAGTATTTGGGATGCGGCGTTACACTCGTTAAGATACAGGGCGTTCGCCGGAAAACGCTACCCTCCCAGTCTGTTGCCGTCGGCAACTTGGTCGGTCAGTGGACCAGCAGTTTCCGCCACACGGCACCGTGAATCACCGCACTGTTTAACACCTCCGCTGCCCCAACAGTGCAGTGCAGTGACCCTTACATTGTTAAGAACGGTTTCTTTGCATTGTAGATAGTTTGTGACTTCAGTCTCTTATTAATCAGTGTTGTGAATAAACGTTTCTTTGCGGTTTGGCTGGTTTGGGGCTTCATACTCTTATTAATCTGTACCGTGTTTGAGTGTGAGTAAAATTATGGTACGTTACAGTTTGCAACAAAGAATATTTCTCTACGATACATATGTGAAGAAGAAGTCGTTTAAAAAGTGTCGCAGTAAATTTCGTCGCGAATTTCCTGGCGCTTTACTGCCAGCTAAATCAACAATTCTGCGTCTGGTTAAAAAAGTAAGAGAAACGGGTTCATTTTTTAACAAAAAGAGACTGTCGGTCAACCGTATTCTCACAGAGGAGAAAATTGACGATATCGCTTTTCGACTAGAACAGTCATCCAAAAAATCATTAAGTCAGTTAGGGCAGCGTGTGTATCGAAATATGTTCAGAAGATGTGAAATGTGCATTACACAAGAGGGTTAACACTTCCAGCATCTTTTATAAGGTAAGCTAATAAATTACGTCACATTTAAATGCTTAGCACATACAAGTTTATGAAGTTTATGAAGCGTAATTATTATGAAATAGTCCGCGGCCGACGGTCGAACAATGCCGGAAACTGAGCGCTCGCTCGCCGGGAGCAGTTTCTTCCTTGTAGCGCTAACAGTGGGTTGCGTTTCCCGGCGAACGCCCTGTATTTACATCATGTTGAAGTTAGTGCCAAGATGTTGATGGAGATAAGATACAGGAAGTAGAGAATGCGGCGAGCGTGACCTTGAGTGGACTGATTTGGTGTCGCAGTCTAATGTCTCAGAAAAGTGAAATGGAAACAAAAATTATATACTAGTTAATTATTGAAAGTGGAAAGAAAATATGTAATGGGTACACGTGGAACATTGAAATTAAATCTGTACTTGATTGTGACGCGCAAATGCTAAAAATTTCCCTCTTAAATAAATTACTATGAACTTTGTTTTGCAGTTTTCCACCGCATCATAGGTTACACATAAAATCAACGGTTTAAACCAAATTTAATTTAATTTAATTTTAATTTAATTTAATTGCAATGGAGCACAGGCTCCGGTGGCAATTTCCCTACACACCCATCTTCCCCCTATCCTGCACCTACCTACATTTGCCCTCTATAAATTTTATCTTTAAATTCTTTCATACTTTTCGGTAAATTATTCATCATTTCTCTTGGTAACTCATTCCAATCCCTGACACCCTTACCTAAAAAAGAGAATCTTCCTACACCCTTGTGCCTAATTCGAGTGCCAGCTTGTGGTCATGGTCATCTTTTCCCTTCCATCCACTACTTTTCATACCTATTGCAATATTTTTCCATGCCAGTATATGCCCTGTACACTCCCATGACCCTCCTCATTCTCCTCCTGTCTTGCAATGAATCCCATTCCAGCTCCTTTATCATATCCGTCACTGATTGCATTCTGCGATAATTTCCAGAAACAAATCTAGCAGCCCTTTTTTGCACCCTCTCCAACTCCTGTATTTGATACGTAAAATGAGGGTCCCATACTACACTACCATATTCGAGCAATGGTCTGACCAAAGTTTTGTAACCCAATTCCTTGACTTCTCTCGTACATCCCCTCATCACTCTCTCCAACAAGTGCAGAACTTTGAAACCTTTTCCTACCACCTGTCCTATGTGTCCTGCCCAGTTAAGTTTGTTATCAAAAGTAATTCCAAGATATTTACATTTCAAGTCTTCAGCAAGCAATTCTTTCCCCACCTTATATTCATAATTAACCTTTTGTTTTTTATTTGTGTATCTAATAAGCTGACTCTTCTTTGCATTTATCTTCATTCCATGTTTACCAACCCAATTAGATATCCTGTCCAGATCACCCTGCAACTGTTTACAATCCTCTATCGTTTTGATTCTTTTATACAGCATTATGTCATGTGCAAACAATCTAATTTCAGATAGTAAACAATCAACACAATTATTCATTAGAATAATGAATAGCAATGGTCCCAATACGCTACCTTGTGACACACCCATTTTTACTTCAACTTCTTTTGATACTACATTTCCTACCCTAAGATTCTGTTTTCTACCTTTTAAAAATTCTTCTACCCAGCAAATGACTTTCTTATCCACTCCAATGGTTTTTACCTTATTTACTACCATTTTATGGCTTACTCTGTCAAACGCCTTAGACAGATCTAGTGCTACACTATCAATTTGGTCTCCCTTGTCCATTTCATCTGAAATATCTTGCATTTATCCCACCAACTGAGATTCGCATGAATATCCTTGCCTGAAACCATGTTGCCTGCTTGAAAACCACTTACGTTCCTCACATATATTTCTGATGTGGTTGCATATCAATCTTTCCATTAATTTACCTACCACTGATGTCAAACTGATTGGCCTGTAATTCTCAACTCTATTTCTCACCCCTCCCTTATATACCGGTACTACTATTGCACTTTTCCAGTCTTGTGGTAATCAGCAAGTGTCTAGACTCAATTTAAATAATATTTCAAGATAAGGTACAATGTCACATCCGGCTATCTTTAAGATATCTGTAGTAATATTATCTTCACCAGCCCCTTTATTTTTTTTTAGCTTTCTTATTTCCTTCATGATTTCCTCAGGATGGATATCAAATTTTTTACTATCGTCATTTCTAATTGTGTTGTTAAGCTCATTCTCCGAATTAGACCCTCCTGTTTCTGATTCATTGTCCCTAATGCTTTCACTGAACCAGTTATTTAAAATTACTGCCTTTTTCAAATCGTCAGTAACTTCTTCTCCATCCTTATCTATAAGTGTCTCTACACCCTCCCTTCCCCTCAGTTTCCTGATATAGCCATAGAAATTTCTAAATGCATCAGTCAATGGTCCTCCTGCACTGACAATACTCTTCATAAACCCATCTTTAGCCATTTTCTTTGCTGTTATTAAGTCCTTGTTTAGTTGTTTTAAATATTCCCTACTACCCTGCTGTCTCTTAACTCTGTTATGTTCTTTTCTTACCAACCTCTTTAACCTCCTCACTTCCCTATTATAGTACATAGGTTCTCTACTTCTCTTTATTTTCTGCTTTGGAATAAAATTTTAACATAACGGAGATCTGCAAAGCTTTGCCCCTATTCTTTACGACTTATTAGTGACCTTATCAAGTACAACCAAATCAGTTCATGACTTTTAAAAGTACGTGATAAAAAATTTATCTGAACAGTCGTATAAGCCGAGTAAACTTTATTTCATGTATATATGTCACAACCAAATAGGTACATGAAATTAAGTCAGCACATGACGCTTACTTTTCAGTTCCCCAATCTTACTCATGTATCTTGAAATAGCACACTCAGGTTCACACTTCATAATTCGTTCAACCAATGACAAATCTCAGTTAGATCATAATAGAACGTCAAGGAATTACCTACAACTACAGCATTTTCTTATTTAAATAAAATTAATTTTCATGTATAATTTTCACTTCAAGAGTAGAGCCTAGATAGTGATTCTGCTATGCTCTGAATCTCTTCTTAGTCTTCTTCACCATCTTTTCCCAACATTAGGAGGTCGGTTGCCTTTGATGAGTTTTGCTCGTGATTGGCGTGGGCAGATTTGGAACGTCGATTTTACGGCCGCATGGCCTTGCTGACGCCAAGCATTTTGTAGCTACTGCCAGGTCGTACAACTTATTTATGGAGGAACTAAATTCTGTCAAATGGGCAACTGGGTTCTCTGTGTGATAAGAGTTCTTTTTTGTGTGTGATCTGGGCTCATGCCAGTACCCGTTGTAACTTACTGATCTAGTGAGACACTGAACCAAACTAGCAGGAGCTGTTAGCCTCTGAATCCTTCGAGAAATGTTCTTGAGCTAGTTGCTGCACATTAAACCATTTTTTTCCATTTAGTTCTACTTGCATTTGAGATGTGATGATAGAGAAAGACCTGAAATAGACAGGACATTTTTTTTTACTATTGCACAAGCAAGTATTGTTTGTTTCCTTTAGCTGATTGACAGGCTTGTATTTTTAGTTCCAGCACTTGGAATTTTTCTTTAAATGTGTGTATATCTCTTACCTTACTTTTTCGTCTGCTGTTGCGTGTCAGCTAACTATGAAACGTATTTATTTATAATTGTAGCATTAACTTTATAGTTAAAAATCGCTGTATATATTGTTTCCAGGAATGATATTTACAATTTCATGGAGTTGCGTAACAAAGACATATTTTGTTTCTGTTGTGTAACTAGTGCAGAAGAGGATAACTTAGATATTCATGTGATAGTGCCTTATATCCGGCAATGATATCCCTGTAATGTACAAACAAATAATTTGGTATATTTTTGGAAGTTTAACGTTAAGAGTTACTGACTTTGATAGAAAAAAATAATAATTCAGAAGTATGTGGTTTTTGTTTCGCCAGTATACGTATATAGTATTATAAGACACTGTGGGCATCTCAGTTAATCGTAGATACAGCAGGTACTTGTCTCGGTAATTTTGTCTAAATGCAATATTGTTATTTTCATTGATATCGAAAAGTTTAACTCATGGTATTAACTCTAACCAAAATGCTTACAGTACATATTAATTATATACGTTTTGCTAGAAAATTAGAGTACAGGTTTTTAGTAAAAAGTAAGCAGCATTTAGTTTTTGGGAACGCACAGCTATTTTACTATTCAAATGTTCGTTCAATTATACTGAAATATTCCTAGACTCTTCTGTCGGTTCTACTGAGCGGGACCTACTCGGGAAAACACAATTGTTTATCAAAAGAAATCATGCGTGGGCCATAGTAGAATCGGAATATGAAGCTCCTGCGTTAGTCATTATGGTGATCTAGAAGTCGAGAAGTATTTAACTGAGAACTGCAAACGGTATTTTAGCAAGAAGAGAGAGAAGAAGAAAGGGAAAGCGAGAACAAGGAAAGTCACTAAATCTCTAGGCTTTTCAAAGCTTAGTCTCTAAAAGTACGGAGTATTCATCGAGCTTCGCGCTTCGCAAGAGTTTGTAGCCCTCTTGAAAGTTATCCTAAAACTCCTGTTGCAGTTAATGGAAATTCTGTAAGTCAAGCACTTGCCGAACAAACTAAGTTGCTTCTCTGCAAATACATCCTGTTTCGGTAATTTTATTTCTGACTTCGGCTTATTACATTTCTTTTGCTATTAGTTCGAAAGTTGGCTAATTTCAGGTGAGTAATAAGACGTAGCGACTGAGACGTTAGAATTCACCATAAATAGATAACTGTTGTACAGTCACCAAAACCTAGTGTGAAGCTGCTGAGCTAATTTGTCTTAATCATTGTTTTTCTATATTACTTTGACATCTTGCCAGCAACGGAAAATTGTACATGTAAGTGAAAAGTTTAAATATATACATCTGAAGTAACCTATGAAAATTTAAATAATCTAATCAATTTAGTCGCACGTATAAATCAGCTTGTAAGATTTTGTTGATCAATGGGTAGGGTGGAATATACTTTTCAAAAATAAATTTTATAATTGCAATGTTTTTATTGTAGTTCTTCAAATATCTTTAACACCAACCTGTTGGAACCCTTATAACTGTTCAGTAAACATGTTAGTTGAGAAGAAGCGCTCTTTACATTTGTCTCAATTGTTCATCTCTCTCTCTGACTGCGTAAGTGTTTCAAATGATTCATCGGTATCTTTCCCGGCATGAAACTGTTCACTGCGTGTCTCTTACTCTCCACTCTCCTATTCGAAGTGAAGAGAGCAGTCTGTGATTAATCGCTTCGTACCGCAACTTTCACTGGCCAGCTCCGTAACTGCCCGAACAGCTTCACCTGGGACGGGAGTCACTGCCATTCAAACGTCTCAACTGCATACTGGCAAATGCTTTATACACTCTACCCGCAATACCTTCTTATGTCATCCGTCCGTGGCCTGTAGAGCTGTCTGGTAGCTCTGTGGATAAGCTGCTTGCTTTTAAAGGTGGGGGTCCGATCCTGGTTCAAATTCTGGTAGGGCCAAGTTGTGTTTGATCATATGAACTATGTCAGGATGTTTCGTGGTTCGAATGCCACGTTAAACTGCTGGTTCAGCCACGGCGGAGGCGTAATTTTACGGAGGCGGCTGAACAATCCTCTCTGTCAACAACGTTTTTTATATTTTTACTGTGGCTTTACGCCTCATCAACGTCGAGGTCACGCTCAGTGGTCAACATCGTCATACACGTTTATTTTCACTTTACTGTTCTGTAAAAAAAAAATGAATTCCTGCTTCTTTTATTCGGCAACGTCCTTCCGATATGACGGACTTGTTACAAGACCAGAAAACACAGGCCTGATACTGTGCTTCTGAAAAGCGCATTTGAGCAACAAAGCATAATATGTCATCCTGCAGAAACAAAACTGATTTATAATTAAAATATAGTATGTACATAAGGCCATTATTGCCTCGCGCATTCAAGCTCTTTATGTAAACCGAGCGTGGTGGGTGAGAGGTAACGTTCGGGCCTGGCATTCGGAGGTCATGGATTCAAATTCACGTCCGGCCATCCAGATTTTTATTTTCCATGGTTTAATTCGGAGCCAATTGCAGGATGGTTCTTTCAAAAGACCATTGTCAAATTCCTTCACGTTGTTTATCCTGGATTCTTTACCGCCTGTAATGACCTACATGCTGATAAGGAGCCGCTTTCCTCTCCTCCTGCAAGACGACTTTTCTTTGTGTCGTTATTTTTTTGTGTAATCTCCTTCCTTTGCAGTGGACTATTATTCTCTTTCTGACAGCACACGTTATTCATTTGAGTGGAAATGTTTCCTTATAACATTTCGATTCATTTTATAAATCTTTGAAGATGTACCGTACTCCATTTATAATACTTCTACTTCAGTTGTGAACAAACTAGGTGATAGATTTTTTTCTAATAGACGAGTGCGTTCGACCAGCTCGATAAGTTCAGAATTAAAGTGATTTTAATCTGTTAAGAGCAAGTGTAAATGGTGTTGATTTTTTTAAAAATTAACGTTTCGGTTAATGTTTTGCGGTGTTGCTGAGAAGTTCTCATAGTTCTTTTTTTTTCGGTAAACTTATAGTTAGTCACCGTTCACCGTGTATTTTAAAAATTTCTTTTTTAAATCTGTTTTTTTTTAATGACCACTGGGAAACAGAGAGTATGATATTTGCATTCTGTATGACGATATTTAAGAAGTACAACTCATAGCTAAAACCTTCCATATCATGGACTGATGTTGAAACGTTCAACACGAGATGAGACCAGCGCAGTGGCTACAAGGCGGCTAGAACAACCTGTATAGTTAAAACGACCACTGAAGCCTAAGTGAACAACATTAAATGTCGTTTAAATGCAAAAGCTGTCTTCCAACTTCCGAGCTCTTCTCACGACGAGATTATCCCTAAATGGGCAGATCTTCAATGCTAAATCGATTGTCACTTTGCCGATGACTTTGCTGAAAATGTTAACAAGTTTGGAGCTTGCAGCGTATCTTTTGCAGGGTACTGTCGTGGGGGTTGTCTACTCTGTAGGTGTGGCTGAAAGCGGATGTGTAACATTTTTTTTTATTTTCTTATTTTTCTTATTTTATGGCTTTAGGCATCTTAGGCCATACAGCCAGCTTGATAAACTGTTTCCATCTATACACGCCAGGACGGACATGACATTCACAGAGGCAACACTGAAACTCCCATGCCAGGCGCCGGACTCGGCTGTGTAATAAATAGATGGCGGGGCGGAACACTACGCCCAACTCTCTCTCACCACTTTTATATCCGGACTCAAAACAAACCGCGTGAACTGTTGATTCACAACCGCGCCGCGTTGTATGCATCTGCCCAATTTTTTCACAGTTTATGTGTGTTCATGTATCGAATGAAAAAGAAACACTATGCTGAATGGTAGCAAAAGGTTACTGGGCTGAGAGTGGTATTTTTACGTGAGATTTTTATATGACACATGGTAGTATCGTGCCAGCCACCAGCCCATCAATCACGTTTCTTGTTAATTTCTAATTCACTTCCAGCTGAAAGGCGGCAGGCAGTTGAGCGGTTAAGGCGTCCTGGAGGACGCTTGTTTAATCCGCGATCCGTCCACAAGTATACAGTTCTAAAAATTAATCTGAAACTGCTCCAAGTGGCTGCGGGAATGGTGCCTCTAACATTTCATGGCCAAATATATTCGGTATCTTGCTTCCCACACCTCATCATCTATGAGCCTTAAAACCAGAGCTGCCAATTCTACGGATTTACCCGTAGATCTACGGATTTTTATGAAAAGTTAGAATTTTCGGATTTTCTTAAAATATATACGGATTTTTTCTACTTCTTAATATTTTTTGATTTTTCTTTATATCGGCGTTTTGTTAAACTTTGAGCATATAGTGTTAATGTATTACAGAATTGTCAATAATTGTGAATCGTGTCCTTGCAACCGCTCGTGTGAACCAACAATTGAAATAAAGCTCATATTTTGTTTGATTATACATTTTATGGATCTTAAAAGACCGTAATACAGAACTATCAGCGCACTCTTTATGCACCGTGACACGTTTGTTGGCGCGGTTTACAAAGCAGTGCTTTCCGAGAAGGCTGAAATTTCTCCCTTCTTCTATGATTAAAAATTGGTTTAATCAGCCATACTCAGTAGTTTCTGTGATCTAAAGTCAGTCAGGGTGGGCGCCAGGTTTACAGCACAGTTTCCTATCTCAAAGGAAAGCGCCTGCCGAAACAAAAACAAAAAAATGGTTGAATATGCTAAATTTAATGTCAAAAAAGAAAATGTGGTCCCACCTCTACAAAAAAAGAAAAAAAAAAGAAAAAAAAAGAAAACTGTGATATTTCTTACTTTCAATTTTGTATTTCGAATTTTAAAGACCTGGAAATAAAAAGTGTTCTTAATATTGACTCTCTCTTCAATAACTATTGATTCAGTCTTCCAGTTAGCGATTCTCCGGATTTTTACACCCAATCTATGGAAATGGAAAGCCAAGTCGCTGGCAGCACTCCTTAAAACAGAGGCGATTATTTCGTTCTTAAGCTTTATTGTCAGGGATTCGCTACCGGAAACGTACTATACATTTCATGAATATTGCTCCGATGTCAAACGAATATATTTCACGGAGAGCCTAATGGCTTCATGAACTGGTTTCGTATCCGATTCAGGCATCCAGATATTAATTTCCAGAAATAAAAGCCGCAAAGATTCCTTGTCAACAATGATAATTGACCGTTATGATAACAGGAGTTAAAACTATTGCAAATAAATCCTTTTTCACGTTGGCTGCGCATTATACCTACCTCAAATGCTACGAATTATTATCCAGGTTTGTTGTTTTATAATAACTCTGCCTGAATTTCCCCTCCTAGTTAACGATTTTGAGACCATACCTTCTGGAATTCGCCCCGAATTCTCAAAGTGTATTTTTACATTTCATTTCTGGGCGTCTTCTTGTAGTAAAAGAGGTACCGGAACAACGTTTATAAACTTGGACTCTTCCGAAATCCCACACTTCGTCGGAAGTTAGAGCCAGAGGCAGGCTCCGAAACGTCGCCTTGTACTCGTACTTTTACTGACACGCTATCCCGGTGGAAAGCTTGAGAGGTTTTTAAGCAACTGACTCACCGAGAAAGCCTACATTCTTTCAATTTTTTTTAACTGCTTTACGTCTCTCAACAGCGAGGTTTTAAGAGACGGGAAAGGAAGGGAGCTAGGAATGGGAAGGAATTCGGCCATGGCCTTTTTAAGGAAGCATCCTGGCATTTGCCTAGAGTGATTTGGGAAACCATGGAAAACTCAAATCTGGATGCCCGGACGGGGATTCGAACCACTGTCCTCCCGAATGCGAGGCCAGAACGCTATCCGTTACACCACCACGCTCGGTACATTCTTTTAACGTTTGTTAGACTTCACCACGTCGAAAAAGTCGTAGGTTATAGCGGCTAGTTCTCTAGGTGACCAAGAGTGATATTGCTGACAACGAACAGATAACAGGAAATTGTTCTTTGTACTGTATTGGTTGTGTATTCATTTAAAGCACGTAAACATTACCTTCTGACGTATTCCAAGGGATACAGGAACATAGATAAATCCGAAGTAATATATGTAATGCTGATCGGCATAAATACCAGTGGCGGATCTAGGAATTTTCGTAACTTAAATTTGCCGCCCTTCAAACCCGATTTTGTTATCAACCATATTAATTACTCATGCACTGGTTGTTACATGTTTTGGCTTTTAAAACAATAGAAACACTGTAAAACAAGTATTATGTCCAAAAGCCTGAAGAATATGATTCTCAATGCAGTCTCATATGGGTTGGCGATATAGCAGCTACCAGCAGTAACAAACCGAAACTAAATCATGGGAACGACTTTTTTGCAGTAGCATATAAAAATGAAAGCAGTAATGCACAGTAACAGTAGGAGACTCTGCAAACAACTTTTAAAGTAATCGCCCAGATTATCCCCAATACTTTGTCGAGATTGTAGGAGCATTAATCCTGTATTTATGTCACAGTTGGCTGAAATATAGACATAATTTAAACAAGATTTAAACATAAATTATTAAATAAACTTTAATTTTATCATTATAATTAATTCGCTTTTTGTTGGGATAATAACACAGGGATCATTTCAGGTATCAAATGTCCAGGGTATAACATGTCTATCTCGAATTTCCATTACGGTAATTCTAATACTTACTACTGAAGCTACATATTTACAACAATAATATTATTAATAATAATTACAATCGTAGTTATTAGCTAATTGTTCTCGTAACTTCGTTCACACATTTTTTTCTTAAGGTTATGAGATTAAGACAGGACTTCTGCCAGACGAACAATCGATCCTCATAATTTGTCAAGAATGTCACAAATGCAGCGAGAGATATAGTGTTGGGTTGAGTGGCTGACAACGAAGATAAATATCCATTTATATTTCCAAATAACACTGTGCCATTGGTACGTACCCTAGCAAACATATCTAGAACAAAAAATAACTTACCTTTAAATGGACACTAATTTGTTGACTCTTTTACATTACTTTCTCGGCTTTACGAAGTCACATCAAAATGAGAAATACACAGACGGAAAAAAAAAATCCCAACACCAAGAAAAAATTATTGTAGAGTAATGAAATTTGGACAATGCATTTGTCAAGTTAACATGTTTAATTGATTAAATTTTCAAGATCACAGGTTAATTTAAGCTCAAGAAAATGCATTTCAAATGTGAAATACTGTTAAATTAATAGCCGGTGTAACCTCCAGAATTTTGAATGCAAGCCTGCAAACGTGAATGCATTGTGTCATACAGGTTTCGAATGTCACTTTGTGGTATGGAGTTCCATGCTTGTTGTACTTGTGCTGTCAATACTGGGACGGTCAGTGCTGGCTGTGGATGATGCTGGAGTTGTCGTCCAATGATATCCCATACGTGTTCAATTGGAGACAGATCTGGTGATCTCGCAGGCCAAGGTAACATGTCGACACTCTGTAGAGCACGTTGCGAGACAACAGCGGTATGAGGGCGAGCGTTATCCTGTTGAAAAACTCCCCCTTGAATGCTGTTCATGAATGGCAGCACTACAGGTTGAATTACCAGACTGACGTACAAATTTGCAGTCAGTGTGTTTGGTATAACCACAAGAGTGCTCCTGCTGTCATAGGAAATTGCTCCCCAGACCATGACTCCAGGTGTAGGTCCAGTGTGTCTAGGCCGCAGACAGTTTGGTTGCAGGCGTTCCCCTGGCCTCCTTCTGACCAACACTCGGCCATCACTGGCACCAAGGCAGAACCTGCTTTCATCAGAAAACACAACAGATCTCCACTCCGTCCTCCAATGAGCTCTGGCTTGACACCACTGGAGTCGCAAACGGCGATGGCTTGTAGTCAGTGGAATGCACGCTACAGGGCGCCTGGCTCGGAGCTGTCCTTGAAGTAACCGATTTCTAACAGTTCGTTGTGTCACTGTGGTACCAACTGCAGCTCGAATTTCTGCCGCAGACGCAGTACGATGCGCCACAGCTGTCCGCCGAATACGGCGGTCTTCCCTCTCAGTAGTGCCACGTGGCCTCCCGGAACCCGGTCTTCTTGAGGCAGTACCATCCCTTGACCACTGCACCCAACAATCATGCACAGTGGATACATTCCGGCCAAGTCTTTCTGCAATATCGCGAAAAGAAAATCCACCTTCTCGTAGCCCTATTACACGACCTCGTTCAAACTCGGTGAGCTGTTGATAATGGCTTCTTCGTCTTCTTAAAGGCATTCTTGGCTAACATCAACTCACTATGTCAAATCTCAGCGGTAAATAACGTTCACAAACTTTACAGCGCGTATTTAAAGCAAACCTGATTTGCAAGCTCTGAGTAGCGCTACTAGCGCCACACTTATGCGCGAAGCGCGAAATTTGAATCGATGTCATCTTTCAGATGTATAAACACGCCTACCAAATTTCGTTTATCTAACACAAGTCTTTCTTGGTGTTGGGATTTTTTTTTCCGTCTGTGTATCTTGTTTTACTCATGGGACCATGGGTTGTACAACGTTAATTTAATTTAATTACGATGGAGCTCGCGATGCGGTAGCAATTTCCCTACACATCCATCCTACCCCTTTTCTGTTGTTGTTGTGGCTTTAGAGCGCGTCGACAGCGAAGTCATTAGCGCCCTCCCCTTTTCTGTACCCGCAAATTTTGCCCATTCCAAATTTCAACTTCAACGTTTCAGCGTTTTTTGTTCGCAGAACAATTGAAGATGTCGTTCGGATGGGCGGCCTTCAACTTCCACGACAGATGATATGTTGAGCGCGTTCGACCACTTGTGCGTGCGGAGGACAGACGAACAACCATCGATATTATTGCCTCCAAAGTCAGTATTTCACATGTAAGTGTCAACAGCATTCTTCATAATGATTTGTACATGCACCATGCTTGCTTGCACATGCGAAAAGAAATGAGAGTAACCATGTGCAGGGACTTGATTGAAACGGCTGATGCAGACGATAGCGTCCTGCGCACAATTGTAACAGATGATGAGACGTGGTGTTTTCTTTACGACCCTCAGACGAACCAGCAGTCTGCTTAATGGAAGTCAAAATCATTACCAACAAAACAAACATTTCGCTAGGACAGAAGCCGGGGTAAAGTAATGTTGGAAGTGTTTTTTGATTACCGGGGCTTTATTAATCATGAATTTATTCCTGAAGGTAAAACAGTCAACAAAGAATGGTAAACAGAGATCTAAAAACGGTTACGAGATGCAATTCGACGAAAACGATCTGAACAATGGGAAGTGAATGATTGGTTTTTATTGCATGACAATGCTCAATCACATCGATCCCTAATGGTGAAACAATACCTTGCCAAAAAAACCTTCCCAGTTCCCAATCTGGATCACCCTCTATATTCTCCAGATCTTGCACCATGGGATTTTCACTTGTTTCACGGCTGACAATGACATTAAAGGGACAACGTTTTGCTGTTTCGTCAGAAGAGATCAAAAATGCGACGAAGCGGCTGAAAGAACTTTCGAAAAACGCCTTTCAGGAGTGTTTCCAACAATTGTATGAACGGTGGAATAAGTGTATTGAAGCAGAGGGGGAGAGTATTTTGAAGAAAAATATGGTTAAAATGTTATACATACTTTCAATTAATTTTTGTAACCAATTCCAGGAACTTCTTGACCCTATCTCTTAATAAGCTGACTCTGCTTTGCATTTATCTCCATCCCATGTCGACATATCCATCAAGTTTTTAACTGGACAAACGCGTGTTTCCTTATTTCTTTCCGATACCTGTGACATTTGGATGCATGATGTTTAAAATAATTTGAAAATCCGTCCAGTTGTTTCCTCGTGAATCGCGCTCACGGAAATAGAATTTTATTCTCGCAGTCAATATGTTTACTGCTGCAAATATACATAAGTGTAATACTATTCAACTAATCTTTTGGATATGCTATTAATCCTTCTTGGTTTAGTAACGTTGAGGGTAAAAGTGTAATTTCTACCTGCTTTTTTTCCTTTCAATGATGAAATTTAGAAGAAAAAAAGAATCCATCTGTAAACTAGCGCTGTTGATATTTTAAAAAATATCGGATTTTCGATATATCGATTTTTCTCAAAGGTATCAATATCGGCTGTAGATATATCGCAAAAAGTACCGATGTATCGATATATCGATACTTTCATAAATGTAATTTCATAAAATCAAACCTTGTAAAAATAAGGTTGTCCGCTGATAAACAGACGTGTGATTTTGTTCTTAATCTTGATGATGATTGTTGATTTTTTTTTAATTTGACCATAATTTTCATAAAAATTAATAAAACTTATAAATTCGAAAGATGTTCGAGACAAATCTTATTTTGTATTTTTAAGATTGGTAAGCAATACAGTTGAGGCATTTATTTAGGTAGAAGTTTAGCTATCATCGCATACAGTATGGTCAGGTAACATAACTTTTTTTATAAGGTTTTTTGGTGGTATTTCTTTTAGTTTTCTGTGTTGATAGCCTAGTCTGAGTTGTTTTACTTTTCTTGCTCTCTAATTAACAACTATTTGTTATTTATACTTCCCACTATTCCTGCTAACACACTGGAGTTCCCTGGACAATGCACGCGCTCATTTCAAGCAATGAGGTCGCGTTCGATACGTGCTGGGCGAGCGATGACTTGCCTACATTGTTGTCATCATCTGAGTAAACTTGGTACTTATGACTTCCAAATTAATTATAGAAACGTAGTAAGATTTACTTAAGCTTGCTGATCTCTATGCATAACAGAAATTTGAGGTATATAGTGTCACTCAGAGCAAACGAAAAATGATAACTTATTTAAAAAAATATCAAAGCCGATATCCAGATTTCAATATCGATATATCGTCCTAAAAATATCACTCATAAATATCGATATTTTCAAAAATAATATCGATATTTCGATATATTATCAACAGTCCTACTGTAAACGAGAATTATTTTCTAGCCGTGTTCTTGCTAAGCTTCTGTGATCGTTGAGCAGTTACAGTCTTTTACATTTTTAATTTAATTTAATTGCAATGGAGCACACGCTCCGGTGGCAATTTCCCTACACATCCAACTTCACCATATCCTACACTCACCTACATTTGCCATCTACAAATTTTAACTTTAAATTCTTTTAACGTTTTCGGTAGGTTATTCATCATTCCCCTTGGTAACTCATTCCAATCCCAGACACCATTACCTAAAAAAGAAAATCTTCCCACACCCTTGTGCCTGAAATCGAGTGCCAGCTTTGGTCATGGTCATCTTTTCCCTTCCATGAACTGCTTTTCATACCTACTGCAATATCTTTCCATGCCTCATCGCCAGTATACGCCCTGTACACTCCCATCACCCTCCTCATATATACAAGGTTCATTGGTTCCAGCAAGTATGCATGCTTCTTCCAGTTCTGCTGCTTGAATAATAGAAGATACACAAAATTCGATATTGCCAATCCGTATTTCACTATTAACAAATCAACAGTTGAGCGAAACATGGATATCTTCTGTGCATACATAAACAGTATATCCTTTTCTTAGGTGGTATACGCGAGGGTTTTTTGTTGCCGGACTTCCCAAACTTTTGTAATCGGTACCGTCAGTGGTATCAATTCGCAGCAAGTAGTCATATCCTTTCATAGTGGCAGAGGCTGAAGAATTTAATATCACATTCATTTGAGAAATGATATTTATCTTAAGTGATAGAGGATGTTTAGTTAATAAGGCCTAAATGCATCACCATATGACTTTCGTAACTTGTTCACTAAATCACGGAATTTGCTTCAAAGAACTTGGCCGACTTCTTCAGTGACACTGAGCAGGATTCATTTTTATTCATAACTCAGAGAGCACACTATCCTGAACACACTTCAGTCATACAGTAACATTTACATACACTTCCGTCTTTGGCGAATGCAAAACTAACCGAGTTAAATTTTTTAGGATAGTTGTTATGGGACAGTAATTTCCTCCAAAGCACTTATCGGCACCTACGTCACCGGGTATGGTGATTATCAGTATCGAACGAAATTCTACCTCTTCTCAATGCATTTTCAAATTTTCGAATCCCATAAAACATTTTGACCATTTCTATTAACACAGAAAAAAATGCTGTTATAAAACTTATCTCAAACACCTGTAAACCTTCATCTCTTAATAAATAATACTAAGCGATATGAACTTGTCCTTACATTTAATTAAGGGTAGTAAGGTTGTGTCATACAGTGCGAATTAAAACTTAAACTTCTAAGAAACTTTGATAAACGTATCTCTGCCGACTAGTACACAGAAAAATGTCGCTGTTAAATCCGTTTGTTGTGTAGTAGTGACTTTACATTCTATGCCGTATCTTTGATAAATTTAATCGTTTCTTTTAGATTGTCTCGTTAAAAGTATGCAGCATTCCTAACATCCTGTAATTGCTACTTACAGAATCAACAACTGTTGTGTGCTTCAGAAGATTAAGAGCGTAACCTCTAACATGTTTAGGAAGTAAATCCTTGTTTAATGAAACTAGTTTAGTTTCCCTGGGTTAAATTATAACTCACGCAATTGGAAAGCAATTTGCAATGGTTTCAGAACCTTTATACAAAAATAGAACTAAGGGAAAACTGGCCAACCTAGCGCGTAATAGAAAATTTGTAAGCGAAGGTACCAAGAAACTTAGAACTTCCTTTGATATATTATTCTGTCGATTTGTGGAGACAGAGTTTCAAATTGTTGCTCCTTGTGCTTCTGTAATGTTCGGGAGAGTGTGTGGTAAAACCGGCTGGTAAGTTTGGAACTTTTCATTAAGCAAAAGAGTTTGCGATTTACTTAGGAATTTGGGAAGATATTCAGGTAATATAAGATATTTTACCTTTGTAAGTTAAATATAATTTAGCTCCTTCCTCACAACCAACAAAGTTTTGAATGATTATTATTTAGATTATGAGCAGTATTTTACGGATTTTGAAGATTTCTAGGGATTTTTGAAAGCCAAGAAGTCAAAATTTACAATTTCGTCGATATTAAATTCAACTCACTAACATGGTGGTTGTATGAAAAGTTCTATGCCTCCACCATACGAGCAGATACCGATTATTCTTTGTTGTAGCGATAAATCAGTCAACAGAATTTACGATGTTCAGCTGCTTTGAATTTTACAATTTATGGTGGATTCTATCTTCCGCTCAGTTTAATATTTGTGGAGAATAAACCGTAAGGAAAAATCGGAAATATTGGAGTCACAAAGACAGAATGGGGAAAGAAGGATAAGGAATAAAAATTTGCCGATGACATCACACTTGGTACAGAATTAGAAACCGAAATGAAAGCGATGGCTTGAGATTCGGATTGTCAGTAAACAAAGATAAAAAAATGCTCCATAACTATAAGTGAATGAGCCTGGTGGATGAGCCGTAACGCTCGGATCTTACATTTGGAAGAACGCAGGTTCGTCTCTCAGTCCGGCCATCAAGATTTTGGATTTATATTCTTCCCCAAATCGCTGTAGGCGAATGCTCGTATAGTTCATTCAAGAGGCCAATAATAAATTCCTTCCCGTTCCTTGTATGCAGTTCTCTCCCTCCTATTAATAATCTTGATGTCGACAAGGCACTGTGCACATATATGGTATAATACGTTGTCATCCATGAATGCATGAACTGAACAAGCGATGTATAACAGAGGGTGTATTCACTTTACAAACAACATTTCTAACGACACCCGAGCTTTAGAGGAATACACGAATAACGCGATAAATCGGAACACGTAGCGGCTTTAGAGATGTTGAAAGTTGATTTTGCGGAACATTTGATTACTCCAGAGGTGAGCTTGAGGGAATAACCACGGTCCCTCCACTATTACAGGATTTTCACGGGCGACAAATATCTGCGGGTGGGAGGAATTTGCAAAGTAATTGGTAAATCTGAAGGAAAAGCTTACATGCAAATGTAAAAGTTTATTTTAGCTGAATCTCAAATATAATTACATCGGTGCAAAATTAATAAAGGAAAGCTCTTAGCTTCGCTCATGCAGTCAAATATCGGTAACCTTACGAAGAATAAAGAGTCAAACCACAGCTAAGAGCAAATCCAATAGTAAAATAATAATAACAATAGCAACATGGAGAACTTCCAGTAACACTAGCACTATTTGGGAACAAGAAATAAGCATCCCGATTTTCAGTCCTCTATTTTATATCACCGTGTGGTCTGAAATGTTCCTCAAGGCTAAATTCTGCCAAATCTTAGAAGAAATGGCAGAAATTCAATCATGTCTGGCTTAACAAAACCATAAATAAGCCCACGAAAAGGAACCTAATGTATTACTTACTTTTTAACTATCCCCGTTCAACAGAATTGTAAATTTACATTGATGAGACAAAATATTGCGATCACCTGCTTCATAGCGTGTTAGTAAATCTTTAGAAGGCGATTCAGCAGCGATTCGACAAGTCCTTGGTAGATTCATGGAGGTATCTGTTATTAGCTGTAGGCGCACAGATCATACAATTCCCTTAAAATACGGGCTGGTGGTTTTTTGGCGCGGAGCTATCACCCGATAACGGCCATCGATGGAAGAGATCAGGTTAATTTTGTGGCCAAGGCATCTACGTGAGTTCACTATCATGCTCCTCAAACCACTGTAGAACGGTTTTGTGCCATGGACAGTTATCCTGCTGGGTGATGCCATCTCCATCGTAGAAGACATGAAGGGACGCAGGTGGTCCACAATCATTGTTCGTAGTCCACGACTGTCATGGCACCGTCTATCGCTATCACAGCTTAGATAGAAGCCCACATCAATGTCCCCCATAGCATGATAATGCCTCCACCAGCTCGTGTCCGGAGAAGACCATCTCCAGAAAGGGGATTCGTCCATCCAGGCGATACCTTCCCATCGATCCACGGTCCAATATTTATGACCTCGTTCCTACTGCAAACTGAATTGACAATGTCGTTGTGTCAACATGCAAACGTGTAAGGACCGTCTGCTGAGCTGCCCGTTCAATAATTCAAAACACTTGTGCCTAGGGGGCGTCCATAAATTACGTGAGGTGAAATGGGGGGGGGGGTTACGGCGAAATCTCACCAAAGCTCGTGGGGGAGGGGGGGAGGTCAACGAAAATCTCACGTGAGATTTCCGAAATTTGTTTGAACTGAAGAGCTAAAAAAAAGTCTAAAAAAGGTATATAAAAAAGTTCTAAAAAGTTACGAGGGCGATTTTTAGGGGGGAGGGGTCTCAGGACCAAATATCACCAGAGGGGGGTGGGGGGGAGGGACAATATCTCACGAAGTCTCACCAGAGGAGAACGGGGGGTCCGGAAATCCGAAAAAAACCTCACGTAATTTATGGATGGCCCCTTCACCCGTATTGTACTCTGCCATCAGAAGATCTGCCACTTATCACGTCCTATCCAGCTGTACAGACCGGGCAGGCTTATTGTTTTGTGACGAGGCATTGACATATACTATTTTGTTGCCTGCTCGTGGTTTCACTTTCCTTCAATCACTTTTCACAAATACTCACTACAGTAACACGCAAACAGCCATCAGCCTCGCCTTTTCCTAGCTGCTTGTTCGCAAACGACGAGCCATATCAATGTGACCTTTGTCAGAGTCACTTACCTCAGTGGATTTCTTCATTTGCCACACGTATCGTCACTAGAATGACTCCCCATGCGTCTCTCCCCCGCTTATGTGCTTTACTTATCCCGTGACGTACCCACAACGTCACCAGATGGTATTCAGTCTCCAAACTCTCGGTGGACAGTGCAATAATGGTTTTATTTATTTATTTTTAACTGCTTAACGTTTCTTAACAGCGAGGTCTTTACATACGGGAAATGATGGTGGGCAAGTAATGGGAAGAAATTCGGCCATGGCGTTTTGAAGGAAGCATCCCGGCATTTGCCTGGAGTGATTTGGGAAACCATGGAAAACCCAAATCTGGATGTACGGACGGGGAGTCGAACCGGCGTCCTCCCGAATGCGAGGCTAGAACGCTAACCGTTACACCACCACCCACGGTAATAATGTTTTCGCTGGTCAATGTATATGTTATGCTCTTCAATTTACTGAAGAGTGTGAATGTTAGAGAGTGTTTTGCAGCATAACTAATCTCTAATGAATTCACTATAGTTTGTAAGGGAATGAACGAAGAAAGAAGTCTTTAAGAACCAGTAAGGCACATTATCTTATTGATGACATCTGTGCTCTAATTGGAACCCAGATACGTTGGTGATAGAGGTCCTTTGCTGTAGCTGTAGCCAAAAGAAGTTATAAGCCTGCTAGTTAATAAATTCAATTTGAAAACTATGCCGTCTGTTTACCAATGAATGCTGGCGCATCTTTTTTGTCAAGTGTACGACACTTTTCTAAGGACCGTAGCTCTGAAACCGAAGTGGCTTATCATTGCAGTCACATCCTCAAATGGACGAGGACTTTTCTGTACAGCGAAAAAGGATGTGCTAAAAAAAATCCTCAGATCCATGTTTGTATGGGTTATACGTGGATGCATTTTTTCTCACCCCAGACTCTCTTTAGGTAGGAACGCATTATTTAATGTGTCGAGTGATTCGATTCGTTTTGCTCTAACCATTGCTATTGCATCGATGTTTACTGACATTTTTTTCCCATAGATTCTGAAATTCTAAAAAAAAAAACAAAAAAAAATGCTACTACTAAATGTGCGTAAAATAGTGTTAAACTTTTACCATCCATGTCTATTTCAATTAATACAAACCTTCAATTGTTTTAAATTTGTTTCGCGATTGTCGTGTAACATATCAAATCTCTGATCTGCAGGAAGCAACTAGCAAGCACCTGCGTTCCATCACAGTGACTTTATTACTTTACCAAAATTACCTAACTCACTTATATGTGGTTTGATGAGCATCGCTGGGTTGATGGTGAAACACTTTTTCCAGTAGTATACGACTTTATTATTTCCAAATGACTTTTGACGTGTATAGGTTAACATTTTGTTGGCATCTATTTATTAAGTTGAACATCATACAATCACTCAAAAATGATACTGCATTGATCTGATTGATAGATTAATTTAGTAGTTATATTGCACGATATTTTCCAAACGTGGGAAATAAATACTTGTTACCATCACGCGTGAAGCATGAGGTCCTCAGTGAACGTTACAATCTTTTGATTCCCTGCCTATCGAGTGTTATAATTCGATTATGGAAGTAGAAAAAACTTCTGGAGCAGTAATGCCAAACTGTACCTCCCTTCCCACATTTTACCATCCGGTTTCCTGTAATACCATCCAGCATGGAAAAAGTAATTAAGAACTTGCTCAGTCAAACAATTCTCTTCTTCACAGTGACACTTCATTGAAACGTCTAATTGGGTCAATTGCGTTGCTGTAAACTCTACCACAAAAGACTACCATCTTACACAATTCGTCCAGTGTTTACTACAAAACAGAAGGTTTTACGTCACCCTCCACAATAAGAAGAGTCGCTGGAGAACTCAGAAGAATGGCCTCCCTCAGGGTAGTGTGCTGGTCCCGTTCTTGTACAACATAGATACAAATAACCAACCAATTATTCCTGGAACAAGAGCATTCATTTATGCTGATGACACAGCAGTTGCAGCTCTAGGCACAACCTTCGAGATGGTTGAGGTGAAGCTGACAACAGCTCTTGAGGATGTGGCCAAGTATTATGTTGCTAATCACTTGAAGCCCAAACCTGGAAAACCACAGGTCTGTGCATTACATCTGAGAAACAGAGAAGCCAGAAGGAAGTTGAACATCAACTGGAGGGGTCAACAACTATTAAATTGCGATACTCCAAAATATCTGGGAGTAAAGCTTTATTGCTCTCTTACATTCAAAGCCCATTGCGAGGATCTGAAACTCAAAGTATCCACCCGGAACAACATCATGCGAAAACTTACAAGTACCTTCTGGGGAGCACAGCCAAATGTGCTTCGTACATCTGCCCTGGCACTCAGTTTCTCTGCAGCAGAACACTCAGCGCCAGTTTGGCAAAACTGTGTACATGCTAGGCAGGTTGATATAGCACTTAATGATACTGGCCGCATTGTAACAGGTTGCCTGTAACCAACTCCTGTCAGCAAAATATACCAAATCATGGGTATAGCACCACCTGACATTCGAAGGAAAACAGCTGCGGAGAAGAGGAAACTGAAAACAGACCCCAGACACCCTTCGTTTGAACACGAACATCAACCCGCAAGGCTAAAGTCAAGAAAGAGCTTCTTACAGTCAACTACAGCCATAACATCTTCGCCTGGAGCACGCCGTGTACAACTATGACGAAATTCGTAGCCTGAAAGGCACTGGAGGAATATCAAAGAGGCACCGGCCGTGGGGTGTAATCAGCGATATGCCATATGCCATATGAAAGGCACTAATTGGATTAAGAACTGAATCGTTCCGATGCAAATCTAATATAAAAAAAATGGCTTTACACTTGGGACCGTGTACAATCTACGTGGCTCGGTCCAGGGGGGGGGGGGAGGGGTTAGCTGGAAGGCTACGCTGGGCTACGTGGGGGGAGGGGAGGTTCCGAGCCAGACCACGTAGCTTTCCTTTCATAACATTTTTCACAGTTAAAATGAGGAACTGAACTTACAACAGCATGTGAATATTTATTTCCCTCAGTTAATTATCTCCGTATGTAATTTACAATAGTCTGACAAGAGAAAAAAGTACAAAATGTCCTTTGGAATCAAAAGGGAAAAAAGCTACATGCTACGTGTGAAGGGGGGGGTGGGGCTTAGAGGCAAAAGCCACGTGGGGCTACGTGGGGGGGAGGGGGGTTCACAGGAGGCCAAAATGGAGCTACGTGGTTTATGCACGCTCCCCTACTAAAAACGAACTATGTTAATGTGGTGAGCTGCAGGACCCACAACATCTTCTGGTATGCAGGAATCTACCTGAAACCTGCACTATCGACGACCTTTTTAGGGCAAATGAGAAGGCCATCAGGATTGCGGAATTCTTGTCACATTCCATTTAATTGTGATCCATAGTCCATAAGCTTAATATTAATTAATTAATTTTATTTGTTTTGTTTCAACTTGTAATGTTATGTCCTGGACACGAGAAACAAATAATATATTGCGTTGTTCGCTGAACACCCCTAAAAATTCTCGTGTAGAGGATCGTTGGCCGATTGCAGCCAAGGATATGGGTGTACAAGTGCTGTGTTCGTCTTCTGTTGTCATTCAGTTTGATAACGATATTCATGTGACACAAAGAAACAATAACATTGGAACTTACTGAATGTGTACTTGTATGGAGGTACTCACCACAGTGCTGCACACTCTCGTCGAGTCCTCCCGGACAGTCAGGGACGCCGTTGCAGAGGGCCGAGGGTGAGACACAGCGGCCGTCTCCGCAGGAGAACACCTCTGGGTTGGGCTCAAGCTGATCGTCGGACGTCACGTTACAGGGCCACCACAGACGGTCCACCTGGGGGGCTACCTCTGAAAACATCACCAAAACAGACATTACATCAAGTTCAACCTCTGACTGCACTAACTGGTTAGTGAAATATTATGACTGTCACATAACAATTACAAACTAGTACGTAGTTTTGTCAAGTGTATACTTTTAAAGGATTTAAACATATTTTTAGGAGTTCGTTCGACTTATAATCTTGCAGGAAGTAACATAATGATGTTACTGTTTTAATTATGTTTAACTAGATGACTCGTGCAAAAATTTTGCAAATACAATGAACAGTAAGGTTGGTGCTTTGTAATAGGATGAAAGAGTAATCGCCTCACTTGTATCACTTGTTTAATAGTTTAGTGTAATAGAATCTAACAAAAGTCGACACCAGTGAAGCAGTTTATTAATATCTCTGTTATATATACTGCTGTTATCTAGTGGCTTGGGTCTGAACTGTCTCATACGCGTGGCATTTACAGTTATTACTTTTGTTCTTCAAGAGTCAAATTCTGAAAAATTTCGTTCCTAATTTATAATGTTGCCTGAGTGGAGACCTTAATCTTTTAAATGACACCTCATTTATTGATTTCGGTTACGTATCAAGGGAGATAAATGGTTCGTAACAAAACAAAAATAAAATAAAATTAAGGTACTTTGGCCCTTTAAGGGTCAAATTCCAAAAAATCTTTTCTTAAGATATGATGTGGCCAAAGCAGAAAAATTAATCTTTAACATGATACCAGATTTGCCTATTTCAGATAGATATCAAGGGAGATAAATGGACAGTGACAAAAAAACTTAATTAAAATAATGATACTTTTGTACTTCAAGGATCGAATTCCGAAAAATTCTTTTCTTAAAATATGATGTGACCAAAGAGGAGACCATAACCTCTAAAATAATACCTCTTTTCTCGATTTTGGTTACATATCGAAGAAGGTAATGGCTCGTAACAAAAAATATTTTATGGAAATAATGTCACTTTTGCCCTTTAAGGGCGAATTCTGGAAAATTCCTTTCTTAAATACATTGTGACAACTACGGAGTTCATAATATTTAAAATTATATTTTTCTATGTCTGTTAGATATCAAGGACGGTTAATGACTCGTGACACAAAAACGCGTTGTAGAAATATTGATACTTTTGACCTTTAGGGTTGAATTACGAAAAATCCTTTCTTAAACCATGATGTCACCAAAGAGGAGATCTTTAAAACGATGTTTCATTTATCGATTTCGGTTAGGAACACAGGGAGATAAATGGTTCATAGTACAAAAAGCGCATTTTAGAAATATTAACATTTTTGCTCTTTATGGGTCGATTTTACTTCCAAGAGATTTACTTGGAATGAAAGTTAATTGGAGAGCAATACTTTGAGACTTAAAATCAGCAGCGTGCCAAAGAAGAATGGAAGTGATAGTTCTTAGAAGCATTCAATATTCAGCTGGAAATGAAAGATAAGAGCATTACTGTCAAGCTGAACCAGAGCTTTTTTCATGGCTTTACGGCTCGTCGAAGTCAAGGTCATTAGAGGCGAGATGGGACGGGGACAAAGAACGCGAAGGAATTCGGCCATGGCCTTTTGAAGGAAGCATCCCATCATTCGCCTGGAATGATTTGGGGAAACCAGGGAAAAACTAAATATGGATGCCCGAATGGGGATTCGAACCGGTGTCCTCCAGAATGCGAGGCCAGAGCGTTAAACGTTCACCCACCAAGCTCCTGATCCAGAGTTAATTAACTGTCAGAGCAGACCATTCGATAATGGGGATCTGCCTTATGGCGGAAAAATCAGTCGTGATCGCTTTACACACATACAAGTTGCAATTAAGAAAATGTTTTAGCCGCCACTCTACCGAAATAGAGAATATTTTGGGTCATGAATGGGTACACTACAGGCTATATTACCATATTGAAACACAAGTTGACGTTTTCTTAGTTACAATGTTTAATTACGTTCAAAATCAACTATGAAGGTCACCCAGATACCACGCCCAAACGTTTAACCGTGTCGAACATCAGACAACTTTTTCCGTGGTGTTGCAGGTAAGAACCATCCACGTGGGAACTATTCACAAGTTTCTCCGCACACTTTACAACCACACTACTTTCAGGACCACGTTGCGCTGCTGTACTTTTTTTTCACCTATTTTTTTCAAACTATCCTTGCTCTTCTTTTATTTCACGGATATTCTTCTTCAGCCAGCGCTATCGGTGGTCGATATTTCGATATTCAAAGTGTCGATATGAGAGGCTTTCTACGTAACAAAGTCAGAGCTTTACCGGTTTCACACCAGTCTTGGTTTACGAAATCTGGGAAGCAGTCGTCAACCAATGTGAGGAATTACAAAAAGAAACGACAAAATGTGTTACAAAAAATTACCGATAAAATGGTTTTCCATACTATTGTATTATTTTATGAAAAAGTAAGTTATATAAATTCTTCTAAATATATTCCTCCATTTCACGTTTCACGTGCTATTCCAAAAACATAATCTGCACACAATTCTTCCTCTCACATTTTTCTGAAATAAATACTTCAGCCATTAGTACATCCAGAAAAGAGACAAAGACATACGAAACTCTTAGTAAAATACCAAAATTATGAAATAAGATTTCTAGTCAATGATTGAACAACTTAACAGAGCACGATTTTTAAAACGTATAGGTGTGGGAATAACTAAGTGACTGCCACTTGACTAATACAGTTAAATTCTCGAGACGATAGAGGAAATTATCATTTTTATCGCCAACTTAAAATATAGCTCTAATGTTCCATAAAAACTTTAACTGTTTTATTTATGAATGTATTACCACGAGTGAAGTACATACTAGATAACAGCACTTACTTTAAGAGATAATCCACCTGCCATTACCTCGATCTCTACAGGAGTGTATTACCTCGAAAGTGTATTTTCGTTAAGACATATCGTTCTTCTCACAAAAGACAGAATCTCCCGGGAAGTGATCGTATATTGTTTCTGCTCCAGGATGCGCACAAGTTGATAAACCGTTTGAAACACGAAAAACAAATCTTACGTCTATAAAAGATTTAACGAGCTTCCTGGCCCCACTAACATTGTGATCAAACCTCAGAAATCTGTTATAGGCTTGGAATCTCAAAATAAAACTGTTTACCCGTTATTTAATTCTGCTATTAATTATGGATAGTGATTTCAGTGTTGTTAAACAGTATTTTTCAGCAACCATCGACATTCTTTATATTGGCTATTGCAACGTATATATTAAAATTGATCTGATAAGCTGAAGTTGTTGACCAATTCAGCTACCTGGGGAGCATAATTGCCAATAATGGTAGAAGTGAGTTAGAAATAATGAGTAGAGTAACCAAAGGAGCCAAATTCTACAGTACCGTGCGAGGCTTACTATGCGACATGAAGTTTCCCAGAAGAACAAAAATTGTCTTGTACAAATCATATCTCATTCCTATTCTCACATATGCTTTGGAAACATGCACACTAACATCAAGGGACCTTAGCAAGATCCAAGCATGTGAAATGATGTTTCTTAGAACGGCCCTCCAGAAAACTAGACTTGACCGCATAAAGAATGATGAAATTAGATCAAACCTAGAGCTAAGGGAATCCATGGAAGAGAGACTTAGGTCATCAAGACTTCGGTGGTTTTGGCATGTGAAGAGAATGACTAGTAAAAGACTGCCAAAAACTTATTTGGAAAAAAGGATAGTCGGCAAAAGACCAGTGGGAAGACCAAGAAGAAGATGGACAGACCAACTGAAGGAGGACGTAGAGAGAAGAGGCTGGAATTGGAAGTACATCACAGACAGAGAAACCTTTCTGGACAGGAAAAGGTGGAAAACAATCATCTATAACAACAAAGGCTCGTAAACCACACCCGGGAAACTGGAGATGGTCCCCAACGATAATGATGATGATGAAGCTTAGATAAAAATTAGCTGAATAGCCAATATGTGCCAACAAGTTTAAGTAGTGTTACCAATTTATGAAATTAAAAACAGTTTTCAATTAAATTCTACTCATGAAAATAAATATGAAATGTATTAGTGTTTCAGATCTTCAAACAAGGCTTGTCGTGTTTCTTTTTTATTCTTGTTGCTTGTGGTGTGCATTGAATGATAATTGTTGTAATCATTTAAATAATTTCGTTATCTGCTAAGCAATTGAGTTGTAGCAGATCTTTAGGATATTTTATTTGGAAAATCCAACCACTTTTCATTGCTTTTACATATTACTGAAAACTAGTTAGGTATCAGTTGATACTTTGGAGTCTGTATGCAATTTAAAACCATAGTCGTTAGAAGTTGTTAGAAGTGGATTTAGATCATTTTCATTGATTAATTCTTTGTTACTGCGATTTATGTAATTTAAATTAGGAATTTCACGGTAACATTGACGAATCTCATGAGGATATAATACACTACCGTGCATTTACCAAAATAGATGAAAATTAGTAATTTTGACATGCCGAGAATTGTTGCGGATATTGTATTTTTGTTGTTGTTTTTTGTAAATAAAAATCTTTCCTCTCAGCTTCTTTCGGAGTATGTTTCACCTCCTTCCGATGAGAAAATGTTGTTTAGGATTTATTTACAGTTATATTTAAGCAGCAAACCTGATGCTTTGCCGTCACTGTCCTCCTTTTCAGACTGCTTATAACCCAGCTTCTGTCCTTGAACCGCTCTCGACTATTATCTTTCCACTTAATTATATCAATTTCCTTGCTCTTCTTTGTCTACAGTACTGCAGTCTTTAGGTACAGAGGTCTGCAAACTGTTTCTGTTTAGATTATCTTCATTTTTAATCAGTAGTGGTTTATAGTGATGAGACGCTTTCGAGTGCATCAGATTTCACCGCGCACTGAGTATAAAATTCTTTTTCTCTTCAGTTAAAATGTTTAAGATACGAGAGAATAAATAGTATAGTTTTAACCATGTATACGTGGGCGTTGAATCCTCTGCGGATTTTGAGAGAAGAATTAGGTGTATTTTTTTTTTATTGCTTTACGTCTCTCAACAGCGAGGTCATTAGAGACGGGAAAGGATGGGGGCAAGGAATGAGGAGGAATTCGGCCATGGCATTTTTAAGGAAGCATCCCGGCATTTGCCTGGAGTGATTTGGGAAACCATGGAAAACCCAAATCTGGATGCCTGGACGGGGATTCGAACCGCGGTCCTCCCGAATGCGAGGCCAGAACGCTATCCGTTACACCACCACGCTCGGTAATTAGGTGTAGAACAAGGAATGGAAGAGGTGACGGTGACAAGAAATTATCACTTGATTCAGGTATAAGAGAATTGGGATGATTTCATTTGTGGGTAAGATGGCCGGGGATTACAATAAACTATGGAGGACATGAACAGTTGACTTCAAACAGGGATTAATTTTGAGGAAGAGCAGTTGGTTTCTTTATTTTCTTTTTGCTTATGGCTTTACGCCTTGAAGTTCATTAGAGGCGGGAAAGTAATGGGAACAAGGAACGGGAAGGAATTCGGCCATGGCCTTTTGAAGGAAGCATCCCAGAATTCGCCTGAAGTGATTTGGTGAAACCATGGACAACCCAAATTTGCATGCCTAAATGGAGATTCGAAGCGGCGTCTTCCCGAATGCGAGGCCAGAGCGTTAATCACACATCCACAATGCTCGGTAGACCTGAAAGGGCGTGGTATATAGAATGGGTTAACACAAAAACTGCAAAAGGATCTCATTAATTAAAAAGTTATTCCAACAAGGTCAAAGTTTTACATCTGGAATAACAAAAACCACTTATTTATTGCCTTTTCCAGAAGCCTATCATCCACGGAAACTTTACAAATCATCTATACCGTATTAGGATGCCAGAGGCTCTCCTTTATAAAAGCGTAGACCAAGGTTTTGGATACTAGATTTTTTGATGAAAAAATTTAAATACCACCGAGATAAAATGATTTGGGAGCGTCCATAAACCACGTAGCTCCATTTTGGCCTCCTGTGAACCCCTCCCCACCCCCACACACAAATTCATTCATATTATTTTTCACAGTAAAATGAAGTACAGATCACACAACAGCATGTGAATATTTATTTTCTTCATTTACTTATCTGTGTATGTAATTTACAATAATCTGGCATGAGAAAACAGTACAAAATGTCTTCTGGAATCAAAAGGGAAAAAAACTACGTGGTCTGGCTCGAAACTCCCTTCCCCCCACGTAGCGCTGCGTAGCCTTCCAGCCAACCCCTCCCTCCCCACCAGACCGAGCCACGTAGTTTATGGACGCTCCCCATGAGAACTCTGCAGCATAAAAATCACTCTATCAGCAATCCTAATTGTACTTTTATCTATCACCGATAGTAATATATACAATTACTTAATAAATTGGAAACTTTTTATCAACACTAATAAAATATCAATTTGTCACGTCCCCTGCTTTAGTTGGCAGGATTCCAACGGCCAGAGATGCCGCTGTTATGACAAGATATTATATTTCTTTAATGCTTCAGTATGCTTTCAATCGGAAAGCAACCTCAAAGAAAAGTATTTATTTCGTTTAAATCCACATATCAATTATTAGTTGCTATTTGTTTATTTGCATTAGTTAGATGTATATGAATCATGAGTAGTGAAAAAGAAGGAGGTAAGAGCATGTGAAGATTTTAATTACTTTTGCTTTCACCGACGCCATGTTGCTGAAGTCATTATTTCAGCTGCGTTTAAGTAGTTACAATGGGTTAGATTTAGATCGCGATAAAGTGAAATTATTCATGCGCGTGTGACACAAGCAATAATTTTCGAATGACAATATTACCGAAGGTTGTGGTTAGGTCGAAATGCAGCCCGTACCAGAATGACAACTAACACATTTTAATTCAGCATAATGCACGACGAGTTTAATTTTATTAACAACTTAAGTTACTTTAAATACCGCCACTTTGTGGTGATTGAAGTTGTACGTCTTAATCGTGTTGAATGCGTCCTGGACCAGGAATATAACTAATGTTACGCTGTATAGCATAAGGTTTTAAGATTCCTAATTCATTTTTAGTATCATTGGTTTCATACTGCTGTTATTATTAACTGAGCAGCCTATAAGAAGTTCTATGTATAAACTACAATCGTAATATGTACAATATTACAATATTAATGCTATGAGCGTTACATAATCATCATAAATAGCTTCCACCGACTGGTTGCGTCTGATTTATGCACAAGCCTCTCCACTATCTTCCTTCTTCGCACCGTATCTCCGTCACCTCTTTGGTCCACTACTCTCCTTTATTCCGTGCATATTCCTCACTGCCATCTGTATATACGTCAATCTTCCTGATCTTTGTATGCCTTGAATCAGTATTTCGTGAATTTTCCACAATATTCTCTGCTCCTCCATTTTCTTAATATGCCCACACCATCTTCATCTGGCCATCTATATCATATTATGTTGGTGTTCCTCTCATTGTTTGTTTTCTTCTCCTATCCATAAGCGTTATATGATAGCAATAATATTTGTTAAGCAACTGCAAAGAAATGATTTGCGTTCAACCAGTCATTTTAAGGGTTAGAATCCAGATTAATTATAACCTGCTATCAACCTCCTTCCTATCGATTGGAATAACCCGGTCCTTGTATTTTAATGATACATTTCTCAAAATAGTTGTAAGTGCACCATACCCATCAACTGAAATCATTATTAGATTACTTATCACTCCATTTATTCTTTTGCTGGCGATATTTCATAACGATTTTTTTTACCTGTAACATTTTGTTTTATTGTTTACATTGGTAAACGTTATTCCAAAAAAAGTTTTTTTTTTTTTATTTATAGGGCGTGTGATCGTATCTGTAGGTTCGGAAATAATTGTGTTTGATGAAATTAAGTAGGCGTACTTGTATGATCCAAGGACGATTTAAATTAGTTTAAAGAATATGTTTCTGTTCCTTGCAGCCAATAAATAAAACTAAAGGAATATAAAAATTTTCCTAGTGTAATTTACATAACTGTATGGAAAAGTTGTCAGATGATCACAAGTTACAGTAAAAAAAATAATAATAATGACTTCGAGAATCATGGTTTTCTCTCGTTTACTCCAAACGAAACATTTTAAACCACATATATTGTGCGCCTCTCTTGGAGACGAAATTTATAGTAGTAGTAGATTTTATACGTCTGAGGTAACAAATGTGGGTTATCAGTGGTGCCCTGGATTTAGCTAAACACCAGTTTTAGATTGCATTGTTGCTCCATGTGATTCGTTTCAAACATGCCACAGTCTCCTCAGTACCTTACCGGATACCAGTGTCATTCGTTTCACCACAAACAGTGCAGAGAATATCGTTTTCTGCTTTATGAGGCCCCGCTGCATTGTATGTAGATATTTTTTTAAGTAAAATGACCACCTCTGCGCATTCCTATCTCAGTTCTTTTGTTTTCCAAAATTCCCCAGACACACATTTCATAATTTCCGTACCGGAAACAAGAGACTATCTACTCGTGAACAAACAATATTTTAAGTAAACTGCGAAGCACATCAGATTATCCCTATCCTTTGAATTCTGTTGACATTTATTTATCTGTCTTCGGCAATCGTATTTTGTTAATGGAGCCATATTTCTACTTCAACTATGACTATTTAAGATCCATAAGTAAGCACAATAACGGCTTTATACAGCGAGAATTTGATACTATTCATCACACTTCAGTTTACGTTTAACACATTCTCAGTACTTATAACAACAGACTTACGTGCAGCTATCAAGTGAGAGTCTTTAAGATCTCTATTTTTTGTTTTTAAACTATGATCCTCAAAAGATGAACGCAAAGAAAGTAATCGAAACATTGTACTAAGAAAGATAAATTTGTTTGTACACCCATGAAAATATGGTATTACTCGGATAGAAAGCCTCGTTTCTCACAATAATTTATAGGTTGACAGAAACAATTTCTACTGAAAATAGCTTACAGATTGGGAAAGTTAAATATCTGTGAAATGTAAGCAAATGACAACAGAAATGCATTAATCCGTTAAAAGTTTTTAAATGAAAGAAGGTGCTGGCTTTATACGTCCCAACATTACCAGTGAGCATTAACTGTTATATATACATATATATCCGTATAAAATTAATGGCAGTGAAACACAGAAAAAGTGGTTTGATATTTTGGATATACATCTTCTGACGCTTTTCAGGACATCATTCTGTGAATTCCAAATGGTCACACATAATTAAAGGCATATTTGCAACATAAGAAATGAAGCAACTAAAATGAATTTTTTTTAAAAGTTTCAACATTCCCAACATGTCCAGTAACATGTCAAGTTCTAGAAATTTCTGTACCTAGTGATTTACAGCGTAGTAAAGTCTGTGAAATACCTTTACCAAATCCAAATGCATATAAATTCGATATTACAGTCATGTGATTATTGGTAACTAGATCTAAATAACATAATATGCGTAGGAATGAGAATTACTGCAATAATCAACCTGTTAGTTCGCGAGTGCTGTTTTAATAACAATCAGGTTAAAATTATTACCTATCACAAGTTTCTAGAGTCAATGTTAAGGGTAAATTTGATATGTAATTAACATATTACTGTGAATTTGGTAATTTACTGAGACAGCTGGAAAATTTATTACAAAAAATATGACTTTTTTTAAAAATTTTTGTTTTAATGTTTCTGATGACAGATTCGGCAAACGGCCTTCTTATTTTATGATGCTGGGGGTAGGCAATATTCATGAAGGATGGAAATATGAACTGTGGGTTCCCCTTGCCTTCTCCAGCGTGTGTTAGTATGATTTGTTGTAGGTTTGGACGACTGTGATAGTGTGTTTAATATGGAGTATAGTTTTTGTTGTAAGAAGGGATAGGGTAAAACCCGGTGCCGGCCCATTTAGGCCTACAGGCTTAAAGTTCCCATCCGACGGAAAAATATCCATCAACAGTGCAGTATGCTACCGGTCCATACTTACTGCACATAGGTTTTTGGGATTTAATCCAGGATTTTGGCGCACAATCTGTTGTGTACCCCCAACTCTCCTATCCTGCAGGCCCAGTCCTGAAGGTGAAATTTTTTTCACCAAGGGGACTCGAACGTACCCGTCTGTATGGTTCAGTGCGCTGAGGCACCGCACACTGGATCGGGTAGATACAATGGGTCCGCATGAGCCCAGACCTCCTCGTATCGGCCGTCCTGATTGCTGTTTTTAGGCGGTTTTCCGCAGTCATCAAGGGAATGGCCCCAATCTCCGTCTCATAAGCTACACATTTCACAAACAAACAAAATTAACTTTTCACAAGCTGAACCAAGTTTCATGTTTCACAGACAAATTACAACACTTCCTCCATTCTTAGGTGGTACGTCCTGGCAGTAGGTATAAAATGGTTCACTATGCCACCTACGAGTTAAACTTTTCATAGGCAGCCGATCGCAAAATGTTGGGAAAGGTGGTAAACAAGAAGAAGAGCAGATAACCCCGTGTCAGCACCGGATAACGACAAGGTGACGCAACCAAATGAGCCAACGTGACAAGTAGATATTCCGGCTACGAACTTCTCGAATGGAGGTGGCAGAAGGTAACAGCAACGATGATTCACTGGTACTCATTTAAATGAGGACTAGACGACCCGTGCGAAAATTTCGCGAATAAAATGCAATGAATAGTGAGGTTGTTATATATTGTCACCAAGTTCAGTCATTACTCTTCATACTCCTACTTCATTTATCGATTTTGGTTAGAAATCCAGGGAGATAAATGGCTCGAAACACAAAAAACGTATTTTAGAAATATTGACATTTTTGCGCTTTATGGGTCGAATTATGAAAAATTCCTTTCTTAGAATATAATGTTACCATGGCGGAAACCTTAGTCATTAATACGATATGTCATTTATCTATATCGATTAAATATCAAGGGAAATATAAGGCTCGTGACACAAAAATACGTTGTAGAACAATTTATACTTTTTCCCTTTAATAGTTGAATTCCATACACTTCTTTCTTAAAATATGATGTCAGCAAAGCTGAGACATTATTGCTCACAATAGTACTTGATTTATCGATTTTGGATAGATATCAAGGGAGATAAGTGGCTCGAGACACAAAAAACGCATTTTAGAAAAATTGACTTTTTTGCCTTTTATGGGTCGAATTACGAAAAATTCCTTTCTTAAAATATAATGTTACCACGGCGGAGATCTTATTCTTTAATATGATACCTCATTTTTCTATATCGGCTAGATATCAAGGGAGATAAATCACTCGTGACACAAAAATCGGTTATAGAAAAATTTATACTTTTTTCCTTTAACGGTTGAATTCCAAAAACATTCTTTCTTAAAATATGATTTCACAAAGCTGATACATTACTCCTTATATTCCTACTTCATTTATTGATTTTGGTTAGATATTCAGGGAGATAAATGGCTCGAGATACAAAAAACGCATTTTAGAAAAAGTGACATTTTTGCCCTATAAGGGTCGAATTATTCCTACTTCATTTATCGATTTTAGTTAGATATCCCGGGAGATAAATGGCTCGAGATACAAAAAACGCATTTTAGAAAAAGTGACATTTTTGCCCTATAAGGGTCGAATTACGAAAAATTCCTTTCTTAAAATATAATGTTACCATGGCGGAAACCTTATTCTTTAATATGATACCTCATTTATCTATATCGGTTAGATATTAAGGGAGATAAATCGCTCGTGACACAATAACGAATTGCAAAAATATTGATACTTTTGCCCTTTAAGGGTCGAATCCCGAAAACTTTCGGCTTAATATATGACGTCACTAAAGCGGAGATCTTAATCTTTAAAACGATACTTCATAAAACGGTTTCAGTTAGGTATCCAGGGAGATAACTGACTCGTAACAAAGAAAACAGCATTTTAGAAAAATTTACATTTTTGCCCTTTAAGGGTCGAATTCCGAAAACATTCTTGCTTAAAATACGATTTAACCAAAGTGGAGACCATAAGCTTTAAAATGACACCTCATTCATTGATTTCGGTTAAGTATGAAGGAAGATATAGGCTTGTGACAAAAAAATACCTGATAGAAATAATATATATGATGATTGCAGTTGGAGATGTAGAATACTGTTAAGTTAATTGAATTGATACTTGAATTTAAGATAATTTTTTACGGAAGTGTTTTTTCTAGAGCCAATTTCCACTCCGAAGAGTTCGCTTTTCAAAATACTTCATCGGATATACAGATAAAAATGGTGCTGCTTTTTTTATTTAAACAATAAATATATTTTTTTCACAATACAGTGTTACATTTATATTACTTAAAATTACTTACAATTCATTAGTAACATGAGTACTATAAGTCAAAGATACTGGGCTCTCATCCTTAACCTTGATGTGTATGCACAAATATGTAAATTATATTTATACATTTTTATCATCGTATAATTTGTGAGTTTATAGTACTTTCCAAAAAGACTCCGAACTTTTCTTTGTATTTTGTTGACCTTTTCATCGTCGACATCTTAATTTTCATTGTGGACAAGTAATCTTCTAAATTCTTCGTCTTGCTCTGTAGAATATAGAACATGGTTTGGCCCAGTATCCAAATGCACGAGTTGTGATTTTCCTGCGGAGCTATCTTCATCTCTGATCGTACTTCTATCCTAGTGTCTACATTCATAGGTGATACCTATAAAAGGGCTGCTATAGCATGCTTTATCCACATCCATAATTGGTAACGATGTAGAAGTGAGTCGATATTTCTAGAAAAAATTCCCCGATATGTTGGAAGTTTTTATCGATGTGGTCAATTCGTTTAGCAGCCTCTGCACTTGCGGGTCTGTATGTATTCACTAGTTGAGATGTGAGACTGTCCTTCGTCTTCACAGTTTTGTTCATCCCTCGTAGAAGAAGCGCTTTGCTTTTGATGTTGGTATTACAGTACCGGATTAACCACGTAGCAGGAGGTAGCAAATGCTACGGGGTCTCACGCCTTCTGGGGTTCTGGGGGGCCCACCTAGGCCAGATGGGCGACCTTTTTTTTTTTTAAGATCTTTAGCTCTACAAATTTACCCCGGACGGCAAAAATCAAGGGCCTCTTCTTCACATTTGCTACGGGCCCCGCGCTGTCTTAATCCGGCCCTGTGGTATTAATAACATTCAATTCTTCACTGCTATTTGGCAAGGATAATGACTGAAAGTTTACTTTAAAAAGTTCACTTTGGCATAGAAACCATGAGAATGCTCGTTGTATGTTTTGTGTTATGGCATTGGGGGCAGGAAGAATTTATTTTGCCAAATATTGATAATTTAACTAAAGTTGCTTTTTGTATTATGTTAAACTGCTTACTTTTGTGCACTTGGATAGTTTCCCTGACGGTATTTAAAACCTGGCGCCAATTATTTGTACTCATTTTGTGAGAGTGGCTTCAAGTCATCCACCTAGAGATTTGTGTTCATTATTCCAAGCAGGTTTTTAAGCAAACTGTCATACGCAAGGACTAATAGATTTTTTTTTATTAATCAGAGAGGGATGTTAGCTAACTTGAATATATATTTCTTTTTCTAGGAACATCTTGTCCGTGTCCGGGCGTAGGCAATTACCATGGGGAATGTTTACCCCTCCATGGGAACGTTTGGGAAGATGAACAGAAATGATTCCCTATTGCCTTGACAGCGTTCTTAAGTGTTGTGGCAAGTGTGGATGACTGCGACAGTATGCTTGTTGAGTGTTGCTTGTGTTGCGGATGAACCATTCGGGCTTCCTCTTACGGCCGCCAAGCTTAACGTCCCCACCGAAGGCGATTCACTATCAACAGTGTCGTATGGCCTCACTCCATACACGATGGGGAAAGTTTTGGGATTTAATCCAGGACTTTGGTGCACAATCTGATTAGGGATTGTGCATTGTTACCTCTCATGCTTTGTTTCTAGTCCTAATGATGAAAATTTTTACTACCACCAGGACTGGAACTAGCTAACCACTTGTACCGCCGGACACCGTCACAGCAGAGACAACAGGGCAGGTAAATATATTTAGTTACATAATTTGTACGACACCAGCTATATGTGGCGCAACAGCATCGGGTTTACACATGTTAGTATCTTTGCACAATATAGAATGCTATATTACAGTTTCTTGCAGCTGACTGTAATATTTTGTACATATCGACTAATTACTCAAATAAGTATTCGCTCCGAATACATTAATATTCAGCTGGTCCATAGCAGATGCTCCGTTTCTGAATTAGTCAGTTCAGGTCAATTCGTGAAAGTACGAGTAATTTCTTAATGACTTGTATGACAAGTTTAGGGGATTCTACGATAGGCTTGGCAACGCAATTTGATGATGGATTCTTATGTAACTCAACGAGACAAATTGAATACAAAGAATAAAATTTTTTGATATCTCGCTTAGTTCTCGAGATACTGTACCTCAAAACTGACGTAGTTAGGTTCAAAAGCGGCATAGCACTCAATAAAAATTTCGCCTTAAAAAATTTAATGATGAATTCGTATTTAACTTGACAAATCAAAAATAAGAATAATCTTTTTTTTAATATCTCGCTTAGTTCTCGATATATTGTATCTCAAAAGTGAAGAGGTTAGGGTGAGATCCGGCATGGTGCAGATTTTATTTTTTTTCCATTAAAACCACTATATCTACACGGTGGAAATGCACTATACGTGTTTTATTTTCTACCTAGTGGTTGTTGTTAGATTAAAATACGGCATGGACCAGAAGAAACGTCACCAAAAGCGAAATGAACTATACATATAACTGATTTTTAACATGTTATATCTCGAAAACAAAGCGAGATAACAAAAATTTTTATACTTTACTTTAGATTTGTTTCGTCGAGCTCTACAAGAATTCATCATCAGATTGTCGCGCCACGGTAATGATAGAACTGTCCAAGTTTAAAATTTGAGATAATATTTATAAACATTAACTTACAATTACGAACTGGAATCTTGAAATTAGAATTTGAGTGAATTACATTATTTCCTAAAATAATATTGAAATAAGAATGCATGTTTATTTATTGAAACTGTTATGAAAGATAGAATACGGCAAAACATGGCGATAACAAACAATATCACTGCAAACAGATGTAAATAGAAATGTTTTTTACAATAGGCGACGTTCGTTTTCTTACAAGAATGTGGAAACTGCGGAGGTAAATGAAGCTACAAACTTGTCTACGATATATCGAAAAATAGGCTCCCATTTTGCGCCAATAAAAGTAAAGGTACAGATGCAGATAACAGTTGCGGGAGCCTGGCTTTCTTAAATGGATTCGGAAGTACACGTTTTTACTCATATTGGATTTGCGCTCCAGCTGCGAACGAAATGCGCCGGAAGCTGTCGATAGCAGTTCAGTTAATGGAATCTCACACCACAAAAGATGGAAATAGAATTCCATTAAAATGAGAATTATAAGGAAGAGTTTCGTCGTTGGTTCCGTAAGTTCAAATGAATTTTCCAGTTTTTTTTATAAAAAGTATTACAGACTTTATGCATCTAATCTATTTTTTTGTTTTCTGTGGTGCAACGTGTAAAACTTACTTACTGGATAAGAAAGTTTTATCAGTATCTGGGAAATTTTGAGAGAATCTGATTTTGTTTCTACATGACTGTTCGTACTGTTTTAAATTATTCTTAAATTTATTATCCTTTATAATAACCTTACACCTACCTCCCAAAATTGAATTACTCTCAAGTGCCAATATCGTTAGGCTTTTAGGCATAATAGTTTGAGTTTTACTAAACGGAATGGATAGGAGCTACTGCGCTTCTAGGCCCGTTTACTTACTAGCTTCGCGGTTTCTTGAAGTCACCTAAGACACAAGCTATAGACACTGTTACACTATTCTTGGCTCTTCAACATATACACAAATGATGAGTCAACACCCAGCTGACAAAGAAATTTTATACATCACGATGACGTTTCTTTGAAGATGTAAACAAATACTGTAACTTTGAAATGTTATATCCAGAATTATAAAAAAAACTCATGATTTCAAAGTGGATAATTTTTAAACAGAAAATCATATAGAAAATTACAATAGGCGTGTTCTCACTTGGAACACTGGTTTAAACCCGAAATCTATTAATCGCCGTCAACCGCATGACGTATGCCTTCATTTCATACGAACTACAGACATATTTTGGTTCCAGTATAGTAAATAACCTTGTAATTAGGAATAATACACCATAACCTCCACAACTCTGATGACCGATTCCGAGATGATGTAAAACCTTCCACCAAAGGACTTTTAAACTCTATGAAGGGCCTCTAGAGCACAGAACTTTATGGAAGCGAAGCATGGACTTTAAGAGTACTAGAAAGAAAGAAAATTGAAGCATTTGAGATGATGTGCTACAAAAGAATGCTGAAAATTAAGTGGACAGACAATGTACGAAATGAACGAATTTTGGAAAGAATGGGTGAGAAAAGAAGTTTGTGGAAGAAACTTACCGAAAGAAGACAGGCTGGTAGGTCATATTTTGAGACATGCTGGATTGGTTAATTTTTTAGTGGAGGTTATCAGTCGAAGGTTTTACTACGTTTTTATATACATTCCTGCAACGTCCATTCTTCATACTTGTTGGAGCTACGTCAATCTACGCATGTTTAACAATTCCTCACATTCCTCTTTCTGTTTCCGGGATAAAGCTGATAACTTCTGAGTACTAGTGAGTTGAAAGAAGACTCAGCGAACAGCAAGAACGAATCAAAACTACTTTGAATATGTTTTGTACAAGGAAATGAAATTCTAAGGACATCACTGTTATCTAATAAATCTACTTGCATAAATTGAATACTTACTTCAGCTATTACATCATATTTGATTTCTTCTTAAGTGTAATAAAGACTTTATTTTTTACGCTCAGTTTTAGGGATACTTACAAATTAAATTAACGAATTGGCAATTATAAATAATCTGTGCGTCCTAAATGTTATCTCCGATTTTAACGATTTTATAATTAATTCTATTTGATATTTATTCTAATTGCATCAATTTTATTGTATGAAATAACTTGCATTATGCATTGTTGTTTGAAATAGCATACCTTTTTTGCATGTGCAGTAAACCTGTGTATTTAGAGCATCAAAATTCAATTGTGACACAAATCCAACAATTGGATTTCTGTATTAAGCCGCTAAAATCCCTGACTTTTCGAGGGACGACGTATACGTGTTCAGATCATGCCTTCATTGTACTTCATCCCTGATTATGGTTTTAGGCTGTTTCTTGAATTTATTGATGTGAATGTCAGGGTGCTCCCCTTTGATGCTTGAAAAATAGGATCCCATTAAATACTGTATTAATGATTTAAAATAATAATAATAATAATATAGTAGAAATACAGTATTATAAGAAATTTTTCACCTCTTACTTAGTTTAATGAATTTGGTATATATTTCCTCTTACTCTGAGTGACATAAAGTGCTACACAAATTCTGAACTATTAAACCTATATTGTAGCTTCAAAGACAATTCTCAGTCCTCTAGTACTAAAATGCGTTTCACAAAATATCAGATGCGTAAAATTTTCTGGTTCGGGAGCTGAGTGTCTCTCAGTAGTGTTAGATAAATAATAGAGAGTGATTATAACTGTGACCCGGTAGGAAAAGATCCGCAAGTAGTATACAGTGGTGCTAATATCAGTGTTACAGTGTACTGAGAAACTGACTGCGTGTTGCAGACTTTCTAGTATGCTCTAACAGGTAATTTTGAGTAGTTATTTGTAGATAATTATCATCATTATCATCAACTTCAAAGATTAGTCTTCATGCGATTGTTCAGTCTTCAAGGTTTAAAAGAAGAACTGGTCATTCCATCATTTCTGTGGGCATCACTTGTCCTGTTTTCCAACGGCTTTTATATCAATACAAAATTTTGAAGTGAATAATTCTTCCCCGGTCCGTACTAGGTAGCATCCCAGAATTGCTAGGGTCACGAAGATTGTCCATTAGGTTAATGAAGAACAACAGGTGGACAGCGTTTGACAAAGAAAGCTTGAAAGGAACAATTATATTAATCAAAGTGTACGCTCCCCCTCTCCCCCTCCCCATCTCGATGCACGTAAGAGCCAAGTAATGAAACGAGGAAAAAGTGCACACGGAACGTACTTAGAGAATGCACTCTACTCGTTTGTCAAGTGATTCGAACCAAAATAATGCTACTACGAATGAAACACCCTACGGCGGACGATTTAAGACCATTTTCAGATCGATAAAACTAATTTGGATTGATACTGAAAACAGCAACCAGTCACAATTTGTTATTATTATGTTTATTTAACCATTACTGGTTTTGAGGAAAATGCTCATCATCAGATGGTGAGCATTTTGCTCGAAACCGGTAATATAATAATAACAAATTATGACTGTTTGCTGCTTTCAGTATCAACTCAAATTTGATATCACAGTCGCTGATTTCCACCAATCCATCATGGACATAATATTATTACGATAAAAATAAATTTTGAAAAAATTTTGATACTTTGAAAGAGAAAATGTCAAAGTATATGGTAAAAAGTAGAAGATGAACCGGCGGAATGTAGGCATATTAGAAGCAACTCCCTTCAAAATGTGGAGTGTCTACTTTGAAAGAGTGAAGGCTTTCTTAGTGAATAAAATCTCCTCGTGCTTTCCACTGGGAGAGCGCGTCCATAAGAGGCGACGTTTCGGAGCCTGACTCTGGTTCTGTCTTCCGGCGAAGTGTCGGGTACCGCGCTTACAAGGCAAGTTGTGGCTAAGTGATGTCAATCAAGTTCGTGGGGAGCCATTCAGAACACAGGCTCCTACGCTGACCCACCTCTTGTGTACTGATTGGCCCTTCACGCACGTGACTGACATCACTTAGCAACCACAGGCCATATAATAATACTAGCATTTGCCCACTGTTCCACGCGCGTGTGCTTTGGTATATGTAAAAATTCTTTACCGATATTATTCTATTACCAAATATTAACGTCGAGAGGAGTGAATTCTAAATGTCTTCTAAAATGTTTCCTTTATTTAGTTATTGCTTTAGGTTCGGTTTTCATACTGATGTCCGAGAGTTTTGTTTCATTCATATTTTAATGTTACACAATTTATGAAATAGTAGAAAAGCTATCTGAAAAATTAACTGTTCTAATTCGTAGAGATAATTATTGTGAGAAGAAAAAAAATTGTTTAGGAATTGTTTCATTTTTGTGATATAACTAGTTGTAACAATGTTTAAGAGAAATAAAATGTTACCTTTACCTTACTTAGTAGGTTGGTCACTGTAACGCCTCTGTGTACCATTTATAAATGCTGATACGGAGGACTGCACAATTTATTATTATCATTATTAATAATTTAATTGCCTTGGAGCTAATACTTCGGTGTCAATTCTCCCAGTCATCTAATTACTCCTTTTTACTTTATTTTTTAACATTTTCTTTTGTAATTAGGTTGTGTTAAATCCCTTCCCCATTTTTTTCTGATTTACAAATATTAATTTTAAATTCCTTAAGCGTTTTTGGTACATTACTTACTCATTACTTCAAAAAGCGATTGCCTTTCAAAGTTATTACTTGACGTCAACGTCGACAAAGCCTGCATTTAAGAAACCCACACCAAGGATGATTTGCCTGGAGAATGGAGATTGGAGTGAATAGCCTCAGCTCCACCAGGATGGCACTCCCTGTTTGACAGTCAACAGGCACTAAAGGGACTCGACCTTCCCCGCAAGACCTGGGCTGCTCTCAACAGAGTAAGCTCTGGACTTGGCAGATCTACTTTGTCTCTTTGCACAGGTGGAATGAGAGATTCACCGAATTGCGACTTTGGTGAGGAAAAACAAACCATCCGTCACGTGACCTTTGATTACCCACTTCGAAACTTCAGCGAATCACCGAAAGACTTCATAGATATTTCAAATGAATTTTTACATTGGCTGCATTATTTCGATTTTGTATTTTAACTATAATTAAATGTTACATTTTATTAGTGTGACACAATTGTGTATAATTCTATTATTGATTATGTACTATGGCCATAAGATAAATAAATACGAATAAACGTGAAACTGCATTTTATTGCATTTCAAAATTATTATAGGAACACTTGAATACTATATGGTGCGAATGGCACACAAATTTTGCAGTCCGTAAGAAGCGTAAGTTGACAACACCAAATTGTCGTCTGTAGTGTTGTGTAGCCGAACAAGGCGCGTCCTTAGCATTATGCCTCTCACTTATGTTAATGCCGCAGCATTGTTTCGCAACGTGAGCGCAAAGTGAATTAGTCACGCGGCCCATAGGTTATCACTTGGTGGCTTTAAGAGGTAAGGCTGATACGGAGAGATCCCGTATATACCAGATTACTTCCTTGCTGCGTAGTAAGAACAATCTAGCGACACCTCCTTGATAGAATATTCCACAACACATGCTTGTAGACATCCCCTACCTCTAGATCTATTAAAACATTAGTGTATGCTATGATCTTCTGATTCTCCACCTATTTTTCAGTCTATTTATTTGGCCGATTACTGTTTCAGGTAGGTGAATGTGTCTGGTGGCGATAATTACTTCCATGTTTGATTTTGCTATTGGTCTTTCTGAAGGTTGGGTCACAAAAAAAAAAAAAAAAAAAAAAAAAAAAAAAAAAGAATCCTATTTTCATATCAGAGTCAGAAAAAATATTTTTTTTTCTGAGATAATATTATTGAGCCAGAATTATGGTATAATGTTCAGGAGGAGAGAATTACCAGCCAGTGTGGCTCAGTTTGCAGAGGCGACCTACACAGGATCGGGGAGGTATAACATGATCTGACTCGAACCCCGGCTGCACATACCATCCGACCCGACAGCGGTTTTTCACAGCCATCGAGGCTGATTCCGGTACGTTCCTCCATCACCCCTTATAACCCGCACGTTTCACATACAAAAAAATACGCTTATTAGAATATAGTTACACGTTTCACAGACACTTCCCCCATTAGCACTGTATGGTCTGGCAGTAGGTATAATTTGCTTGGCATCAGCAAGGGCATGCGGCCATAAAATCAACAGCTCCAAATTTGATCATGTCAGCGACACTTAAAACTCATCAAAGGTAGCCGACCGACCCCAGAATGGCTAGAAAAGGTGGTGAAGGGAAAAAAAAACAGGAGGAGAGACATTGTTAGCACGAATTTCGAGAATGAAATTAGCGTTGAGCTCACAGAAAATCTAATTTTATGTCGGTATCCTTAATGCTTTTATACAGTTTTTGTATTTCCATTCTTATATCTTACAGTTGTTTCAATATGTTTAATATTGACATAACTATCTTTGCGTGTTTGTGATGGAGTTTGGGTCAAATAGTTTAATGTTTTTGGGTTCGGTACTGTTCTTTGATTATCAGTTATTATTGTCTTCTGTATTGCAATCCAATAAAATTGATTATTGTAGGAATGAAGTGGAATAACTTTCCTTTATTACAGAATTTCGATATATACTCCACTAACTCAAATTTACTAACAATTCAAGAAGAAGATTTTAAATATGACCCAACATAAACGTAATTATTCCGACATTGCACAGTTACCGTTCTCATAATAACCACAATTGATTTGACATTGTGTTACAAGTAGTTACACCTTTAAAAAAACAAAAAAGTCAATTATGATACTAGCTTACTCGAGCACTCAGAATGGCACTGTTCTTAAGCGTGCAGTGGGTTTGTTATTCACTGCTTGATGAAAGTTATTTTGAAAAAAAAGAGCTAATCTTTGCATATTTCACTGTAGGGCCAATTTCATGTAAAGCAATAGGAAAACCAGTTGCACTGCAGGTAATAATCGATGTTTTACCGTTCTATCCGTTCATTACACGAGATTGCTGTAGATATCATGGCACATTAAACTGTCCCGGATGCCGTTGATATGTACAGTAGAATGTCTGTATCGCTTAATCGCACATGACTAGTGTTACAAAATGAGCTGCGTCTACCACTCAAAACATTACTCACTCTGCTAAACTGTTGTCACTCTATCACGATGTATTCGTTCTGAAGTCCACACTAGTTCTCCCTTCGTTCGACACTTCAGTATTTCAGATCGCAATCTTATTGGCGACGATTTCTCATTTCACCCCCTCAAACGTGGCTTCCCCCGGGATCACAGGTTCTCTGGTTTTCGTAATATGCGCTCTTGCCGTACCCTGCTAAGCCCGACACAAATCCCATTCGGAATGAGAGTGTATTGTTAATGTCCTGACTTACTTCACACTGGCTACTTTCCAAAGTTCTAGCAGTGAAATATATATTCGAAGCTGCACGCCTCACAACGTGTATTTTTCCATGTCGCATTAAAACTGCTGTAAATCCAGTCTTTTACAACAATATGGGAAATATTCAATACCTTAATTTTAGCCTAATTTATACCATATTCTAATTTACATAATATTTATTAATGGTAATTTATCTCACAACTGAGAATGTGTCCAAAACAATGGAGAAAAGATAGTAATGAACATAATTACACGGAATTTACAAATCTGACTGCACAAGTAATTCGATTTTATGTACTTAAATTCTAAAAACATGAATATGTGTTTGTTTCCAATACAACTTAGCACCAACAACTTTTTATGAATCTACAAGTATTAACTTAAGCTGTGCAGTAATACCTTTTTAACGTTGGTAAGTTTGATATTGATCTGGTGGCTATACGGCATGATGTGGTACGCTAATGTCAGGCTATGGTAATTTATTTCCTTTTATATACTGCCGTGATTAGATAATCCCTAAAGTTGTGTATTTTGAAGGGTATAAATCTTTATTACCACACTTGTTTCAGTGAAAGATTGGTAACCCCCTCCACTCCCCTCTTTCCAAGACTGGACTAGGTTTTTTTTTTCTTTCTTTTTTTCTTTAATGGCTTTCGGCGGCTAAGGCCATTCAGCCAGCTCAATGTGATCCTATTTTAGCTTCCAGTGAACAATTATTCATCCATTGTATATTATATCTTGTAAGTATGGACACCACAGGACGGACAGGACATTCACACAGACACACAACACTTAACATCCATGCCCGCGGCCGGATTCGAACCGGCGACCTTCGGCACGTGGAGCTAGTGCTCTAGCCCCTACGCTACCGAGGCCGGCGACTGGCCTAGGTTTGAACCTGTCACCGTGACCAGATTGGTCAAACAGGTCATCAGTCCTTCGACTGGTTTGATGCAATACTCCATCCTTTCCTATCCTGTGCTAACCTCTTCATTTCTACATACCCCTTACGGCCCACGTCCCCAATTATCTGTTTCATATATTATAATCTCTATCTTCCTCTACTTTTCTTACCTTCGACTGTTCCCTCCACTAACAAATTAACCAATCCCGCATGTCTCAAAATATGACCTACCAACCTGTCTCTTCTTTCCGTAAGCTTCTTCCACAAACTTCTTTTCTCACGCATCATTTCCAAAACTCGTTCATTTCTTACTTTGTCTGTCCACTTAATTTTCATCATTCTTCTGTAGCACCACATTTCAAATACTTCAATTTTCTTTATTTCAGGTATTCCTAAGGTCCATGTTTCGCTACCATAAAGTGCTGTGCTCCACACAAAGAGTTTTAAAAAGTACTTTCTGATTCCTAGATGAATATTTGAAACTAAAAGGATTCTCTTTTTCATGAAGACTCTTTTTGCTAGTGCTATTTTGCTTTTAACATCATTCCTGCTTCGGCCATCGGTTGCAATTTTGCTTCCCAAGTAACAGACCTCACTTACTTCTCCTATTGCATCAGATCCTATTTTTATATTTAATCTACTAGTATTGGTATCGTTTCTGCTACATTTCATCACTTTTGTCTTGATTTGATTTATATTCAGTCCAAAATCTTCTTTCAGTATTTTGTTCATGCCATTCAGTAACTTCTCAATATCCTCAGCCCTCTCTGCTAACAAGACAATGTCATCAGCAAATCGTAGCATACTGATTTTTTCTCCCTGAACCCTTAGGGCACACGGAAATTTTTCTTTGACTTTCTTCATTGCTTCTTCTACATACAAGTTGAATATTAACGGGGATAAACTACAATCTTGTCTCACACCCTTTTTAACTGATGCATGTCTATCGTGATTTTCTACTTTTATTATAGCCACTTGATTCTTATATAGTTTTATAGAGTATTCTTCTATCTCGATACTTTAGACCTGACGTCTTTAAAATTTTGAACATCTTGTCCCACCTAACTTTATCAAAAGCTTTTTCCAAATCAACAAACGCCATAAAAGTATCTTTGTTTCTCTTGATCCGCCCTTCAAGTATTCATCTTAAAGACAGAATTGCTTCCCTTGTACCACTATTTTTCCTAAATCCAAACTGATCTTCACCAACTATCTCTTCTACTACCCTTTCCATCCTGTATATTATTCTGGTCGGTAATTTTGAAGCATGTGATGTTAGACTAATGGTGCGGTAATTCTCACATTTGTCAGCTTGTGCTTTCTTTGGAAGTGTGAAGATGATATTTTTATTAAAATCAGTTGGAATTTCTCCTGTTTCATAAGTTTTTGATATCTGCTTGAATAATGTTTCGATTCCTTCCTTTCCTAGGGATTTAAGTAGTTCTGCAGGGATCTCATCAATTCCAACTGCCTTATTTGCTTTCAAGTCATTCAGAGCTTTATCAAATTCTATCCTCAAAACAGGAGCTCCTAAGTCATAAATGTCGACATCACCTTCCTTTTCCATTAAACTATGTTCAAGTCGTCCCCATCATACAGTTTCTCAATGTATTCCTTCCATCTGTTAGCTCTATCTTCTGAGCTTAAAAGAGGTTTCCCATAGGTAGCTTTAATGTTCATACCTCTTTTCTTCATTTCTCCAAAATTCTGTTTGATCTTTCTGTAGGCCACATCTACTTTATCTACAACCATTTCTTTTTCTACTTCTTCACACTTTGCTTATAGCCACTTTTCTTTTGCTATTTTGCATTTCCTATTTATTTGATTTCTAAATTGCCTGTATTGCTCTCTTCCTGCTTCATCCTGAGCATTTTTGTACTTTCTCCTCTGCTCCATCAGTTCCAAAATTTCTTCTGTGATCCAAGGTTTTCGGGCAGCTTGTTCCCTAAAGCCAAGTGTTTCTTTACCAGCTTTCATTATTTCGGTCTTTAATGCATCCCATTCGTCCTCGGTTGAGCTCCTTTCAGAGTTACTTCTTAGAGCCAAGTCTACCATTTCTGCAAATTTTTCTCTCGTGTTAGATTGTTTCAGTTTATTCACTTCCAGCCTGTTCTGCTTATGCTGCTTCCTTATTCGCTTCAATTTCAGCCTGCACTTCATTATTATCAAATTATGGACAGAGTTTATGTCTGCTCCTGGGTACGCTTTACAATCTAGAACTTGATTCCTGAATCTCTGTTTGACCATGATATAATCTAGCTGATATCTGCCTGTATCCCCAGGACGTTTCCAGGGGTATATTCTTCTTGCATGGTTCTTAAACAGTGTGTTTGCCACTACTAGCTTATATCTTTCACAAAATTCTAGCAACCTGCTTCCTCGCTCATTTCTTTCTCCTAGACCAAAACTTCCTACAGTATTACCCTCTTTTCCTTCTCCCACTATTGCATTCCAATCACCCATGATTATTAGATTTTCCTCCCCCTTCACATATTGGATTAATTCTTCAATTTCAGCGTATATTTTTTCTATTTTTTCGTCATCTTCCTGTGATGTTGGCATATACACTTGTACTAATGTGGATGGGACGGGCTTAGTTTCTAACCTCATCAAAATAATCCTGTCACTAAACTGTTCATAATAACTCATCCGTTTCCCTACTTTCTTGTTCATTACAAATCCTACACCAGTGACTCCATTGACAGCTTGTGTGCTAATTATCCTGTGTTCCCCAGACCAGAAATCCTGTGCATCCTTCCATTTAATCTCACTAATCCCAACAACATCTAACTTAAGTAGTTCCATCTCCCTTTTTAAGTTTTCTAACCTACCTGCCCTATTCAGACTTCTAACATTCCACGCTCCGACTCGTAGAATGTTTCTATCCATTCTACCGACTCCTCCCTGAGCAGTCTCCACCCGGAGATCCGATTGGGGGACTATTTTACCTCCGGAATATTTTACCCAGGAAGAAGCCATCATGATATATGTAATTTGAGAGGATTACATGTCCTCGGGATACCCTTTGGGTCTTTAATGCAGTGGTTTCCCGTTGCCTTCTGCATCCCCATGCCGTTGATCATTTCTGATTCATCCGCCTTTAGGGGCCGTTTCCAACCCCAAGGGCAAGATGGTGCCCTGAACCGCTCGCCGCTCTTCCGCCCTCCTTTAGGAGGCCGTTGGCAAGCGGTGGGTGATTCCTTATACAGGGCATATTTCAGTCGCCAGAGCCTCATCCGTGCAAACAGGGTGCACCACGTGAAGGAGAGGTTGACTTTTGGTTGGAAAAGACTAGTATAGCCTCTCCCAAACCCTTACCAAACAGGTGTGTGGTAGTTTATTTCGAAAACAATAATTCTAATACAAATTTACAAATTAACTTGATCCCCAAATTACAATGAAAATCTAAAAAAAAAGCGTTAGGATGATACGTGAACTTACTGTTTATGTTATAAATACTCAAAATGAAGTCCATAAATTGATATAGTTTTTGAAACTGACAACCTAGGATTGTAGTGCTGTATAAGCAAAAATAAATTCATCATTAAAACAAAAAAAAAAAAAAAAAGATTTTCTTTCACGGCATTTTTATGTATGACGTAAAGAACGCAGATGGAGCCATGAAAAATTGTCGCTAGCAATGTCTGTGATCAATGAGGTGTTGATTGAATAAAGAGAAACTTTTCTGTAAGCAATTGTTTGGTAATAAAATAAGGGTAACGACGTTTTTAAAATCGAACTGTTCAAAATTATTTTAAAAATGGACGTACCGTTCAAAATCTTAATGCCATCGTTTAAAAAATGGCACCAGCTATGTTTAGTTAGAGTAATTACTAGTGAAAGTTTTTTCTTCTTTTTTATATTTTTGAGGTTTTTCTTGAGCTAAACACTGTGGCGTCTCCGAATGAATAATTTTGCATGTAAATATAAATGCAGATTTCTTCTGATGCAATGTCAACACTGCTCAGACTTCACAGGGTGAGCCGATATTAATTAAAATGTGGCTGTTTGAGGCTGGAGATATCCTCCACCTCCAGGACCGGCTTAAAAAATTTCGGGGCTCTCTGAAAAGGTTGATTTCGTGGCACCCCACTTCTTTTCTAGACATATATATATATATGAAATCTGTATGTAGAGCTCAAACAACGGTTAAAGAAACGGACTGAGGTTTCTCAGAATCTGTGTACAAACGAGCCAGCAGTTTATTGAGTTTTAGCTGAACGGGATCGCCAGCTTTCTGTTTGTGGGGAAATAAACCGTAATCGTCAAGTGTTTCCGAAAGTAAAATTATGATGTGCAGTTTTAGCGATCTTAGTGGCCTATGATAAGAATTGATCTATACCTTGTTCACTCCGAACTGGCGGCTCAAGGTCGTATTCCCCTCGCCCCACTCCTCACCTCACTGCCCCTTCCTATCCTACCTCTCCGCGCCGTACGCTGTATCCAGGCGGGCGAGTGCTAGATTTCCCCGTGGCATGTAGGGGTAAGGCAATGGAGTGGGGATGGATCAGAATGTCCTTGAGCCGCCTCTCTTAACTGAACGCGCTGTAGTAATGTCTTGTAACTGAACGAGGTTCTTATATTTTTTTTTTTAGATTACGCAATGTTGGCCTGACCATTTCAAATAGCTGGAGACGTACTCGTAACGAATAAGTCACAAATTCCAAAACAGATGGGGCGCGCGTGTCGTCTAGCTAGAGGGTGGCACAGTTTGCAGAGAGATTTTGTGTGATGCAGACAGAGAGTAGGCAGTGAGATGCTATAAGGCAGCGATGAAGTGATCAGTGGACGGTTAACCGTGAAAAAAAAGTTACTCAGTGTTGACGCAGTATTCCACTGACAGATAGAGTGGACAGTACAGAAATATGAGCAGATCGATGTGGTCGAGCAGTAGCAAAATAAATGCCTAAGAGTGGTCAGTCATACTGACCTTCCAAGAGTACTAAACGTGAACGAAAGAGCTTCTTTTCTCAAACACTCGAAGAACCTGGAATTTCAATTACAACGGAATCAATCGGTTGCACAGGGATACTAGGTGGCGACCATTAATAACGTGAGCAGGTTCTTTTTGCAAATCTGGACCCCCTCCCCCCTTTTCGGTGAGCGTTGGTGAGCGTTGATGAGATCTTGGTGGGGACCCCCCTCCCCCCTATTTTTGCTGACGTAACTAATGGACGCCCCTATGAAAAGAAATGAAGAAACAGTTTACATACAAACTTTAAACTTTTATTTAGTTATCAGGTATTATCACCCCCCGTGTGCAACAAAAAGCCTAACAACATTCTCCGCAGAAGATAGATACTGACAACAACGAAATAATACATCGTTGTGAAACAGCAAAAATAATTGAAACGGCTTCAGTAGTACACAAATAATGAATATTGTTTGATATTATGTTTTAATTCTTTCAATGTTAAAATTTTGTTTTAATATTTCAAACAATATAAAACCAAAAGGTCTAAAGAAATTAATTCAGATTGAACTTCATTTTGTTGCAAAATGTTTCGAAAACCTCATTCACAAAAAACTTATGACAGAGTTAAAATGACTTTTTACATACTTCCTTTTTAACTACTTTTAAAAGGAGGAGTTTCTAAATTCGATGACTCGGTAGTTTTTTCATGACTGTACTGTACACCGACTGTTTCTACACTATCAGTTTGTGCAAATCATTCATTAGGTGAAAAATTTTTTTACTAGTATTTACGATAGCAGTAATAACGAAATTGATAAATATTTTTTCAGATTTATCCCAAGAACCCTAAGCACAATTTGGTGTGCTTAATACCCTCCTACCCCCATTTTAAGAAACATATTAGTAAGAATGATGATAATAATAATAATAATGATAATACGAAAGTGTGTATAAATTGGATGGTTCATTTAATCTGTTGATAGGAGGAATTAGTAAAAATTATTTTTTACTCAATTGTAAGTTTATAAACAGATACTTGTCTGATGTTTTCGAAGTGATTTTTTTTTAATTTTTATTATTGTTATAGTTAAAAGAGTCATTACATTTGCAATAACTTTCGAACGGCGCGTTGTTAGACAAAGTGAATTTTGATTAACTACTGACCTAGTTTGCTCCGAAAATATTTATTGAATTTAATTTAATTGCGATGGAGTGCCAGATCAGGCGGCAATTTCCCTAGACATATATTTACCCGTTACTTATTTATTATTATTATTTATTTTCATCTGTAGTTTGAGTGTAAATTCCCCCTCCAATACACAGTTTCCATTTACGAATTTTAATTTTAAATTCCTTCAACGTTTCTGGTATATTATTCATCACTGCCCTTGGTAATTTATTCCAATTCCTGACCTCTTTTACAACAAGACAGGAGGAGGATGAGGAGGGTCATGGGAGTGTACAGGGCGTACACTGGCGATGAGGCATGGAAAGATATTGCCGTAGGTATGAAAAGTAGTTCATGGAAGGGAAAAGATGACCATGACGACAAGCTGGCACTCGATTTCAGGCACAAGGGTGTGGGAAGATTTTCTTTTTTAGGTAAGGGTGTCAGGGATTGGAATGAGTTACCAAGAGAAATGATGAATAATTTACCGAAAACGTTGAAAGAATTTAAAGATAAAATTTGGATAGGGCAAATGTAGGGGGCTGCAGGATAGGGGGAAGATGGGGATCTAGGGAAATTGCTGACGGAGCTTGTGCTCCATTGCAATTAAATTAAATTAAAAAAAGAAATTTTCCCACTCCCTTATGCATGAAATCGTGTGCCAACTTGTTCTCATTGCCATCTTTTCATTTCCATGCACTACTCCTAATTCTTCGACCAATATCTTTGCATACTCCCTTTACACTCCCAACTCTCTCTTCATCCGCGTCCTGGAAATTGTTATGTCTAAGGTAGAAGCGCTGAATAATTCATAAGAGAAAAAATTTAAATAACTGAAAGGCGGAACACAAGACAAACTTCTGTTGCGAAAGCTGTGGCTTCAAACCTGCTAATGGACAGTTTTAACAAAAGATGAAAACTGTTTTATGAAATTCTGAGCCTGGAGCTCCGCCTCACACCACGTTTCTTCGCAGACAGTTTATTGAACAGTCAGTTCGCATATGGTATTTATTTTTCATCAGTAATACACATTCTGGAGGAGGATTGACAAAAGCAAATTAAGTTCTTTGAATTAGTTTTTACTTAGCTAATAGCTATGAAATGATCGTTAAACATTAACTGCGATGTTAACATATACTATAATAACAAAAAATTAAAAAATCAATTTTAAAATGGTGATGTTAAAAGCGAGATGAGGGGTGCGTTTAGGAACAAACTCAGATAGAATATTAGTGCCGTCTATTTACGTGTATTGAAAGTACGTCGCTTATAATTTTCCGAAGGACTGGAAGAAAGTTTTGCTCTTTCATTTTTTTCAAGAGTTTGCGCTATTGACGAAGTTTGAGCAGATTTTTTAAAATTATTTTTCGCAGCCGTTACATTAACACGGGACAAATTGGATCAATGCTTATTTTTATGCGATTCCGTAATTTAAAAGAAACATAACCCACGGAATGAATTGTTGACTTCAAATATGCGCTTTTTACGCATTTCATTGACGAATATATTGTAATACTATATTTTAGGTAATTTCAGTAGAGTAAGGACAGGGAAAATTCGTTTTTCTATCTCAGTGATTGGGGTATCGAAGTTTAGAGCTCGTTAGATGTAGTCATAAGATGTTTTCAGTTCTTTCATTGGGAAATAAATAGATGATCTACCATAAAAAATTTACAACTTCGTTTTTTTTTACCAGATCTATCTAAACTACCTAGGAATTTAAAATTTGTCTCCAGTGTCGAATCATATTATTTACTTAAACAATAACTACTAAAGATTCTTATCCATTACATGTTTAAAGTTGCTAACAGAATAAGCAATACTACTTTACTTCAAGCTATTCAGTTCGAAGCGTATAACATTCTAATGGATGGAGTAACTAATACGGTATATTTTATTTTGAAACAATTTTTACACGTGAAACATTAATAATAGCAATAGCTTTGCAATGTATGTCTATGCGATGTGTAAATTTAAAAAAATTGAGTTACAATTTATTTGGCACATTCATTTAAACATTTCAATTCGGAAACGGTATTATAGTTTTGGTAGTTTTTTAATATTGGTGTGAGAAAATACGCTCCAGTCTATGAAATAACACAGAATTTTGATCAAAGCGTAAATTAACAAACAGCAGCGATGAGGTATATCATTCAAAACGAAGCTTTCGGCCTTCGTTTGAATTGGTACACTACGTCGCGTTTCCACTTGCTGTACATTCGGTGTGTAAACGCTACAGATTGTGCATGTGCAAACAAAACTCTCCATTCACTAAGGAAAGATCGTAAAAAGTTATTTCTCTGGTGGGAACCGAGTTAGCTGTGTAGTCTGCCGATAGAAAGATTGATACGTATGCATAGTTATGCATACAACGGAGTGGCTTATGGAAGCGTGACAGATAATTAAATCGAAACTTTGAGGGGAAAGAGAGAGAGAGAGAGAAGCATTTATAAAAGGCAATAGGAATAGATTCAGTCCGTTTAACCTATAGGAAATATCAGTCAAGAGATTATCAGAGTAAAACGGATGCTACTCCAGTCACACTACAGCCACACAACCTTCAGATCTGTATTTTTTTTATATTAAAAAATACTCACTTTTGTTGTTTTTAACTGATTCTAGAATCAGTCGTTCAATTTAATTTTCATGGAGCACATATTCCGGTGCCAATTTCCCGAAACACTATTTTCTACTTTCAGTTTTAAATTTTATATGAATTATTTAAGGGCAGTTTATCCACCCACCTACCATGCAAAATCCACAAAATCAAAAAATGATCTCCACATATAAGGAAAATTAATAAGTAAAACTTTGATTAGTTTTTTACGATAGGGATTGAAATTATGCAACAAACTTCCACGTGAAATAAAGAGAGAGAAATAAAAAAACAATATCTATTTAAGAAACTGCTAAAGCTATATCTAGTAGAAATTATTTACTATTGTGTAGAAGAACATTTAGATTAAGTGAAATTATATAAAATTTTCTTGTTCGAAAAATTAGCATTTATGGACAGATAGGTATAAACTTCTATATACATCTATGGAATTACACTAAGTATAACTGTAAATCTTATTTCATAGATGTAGAATGACGAAACCAGTATATATGTTAATGTATTATATGGTGTCTTAATGATTAAAATTATGGTATTTAATAATTTTTAAATCTGTGAAATCTATTTGGTGGTAATATCTTGTTACTTCTTAAGGAGTTTAAACACAGATAAATCTTTCTGAACTTTTCTTGGAGACTAATATTTAAACCTATGTTGATAGGTTTTAGTGCCCTTCTATAACGTGATCGTTAGCATCCATTTTAGTCTGATAATTTCTTGACTTATATTTCCCATAGGTTAACGGACTGAATCTATTCCTACTGCCATTTATGAATTTTAATATTTTATAATTTTATTTTACGAGTGCAATGAAATACTTCTTCCGCCAACCTATTTAGGTGGCAATGACAGGAGGGATAAGATTAGAAATATAAGATCCCGTACTGATACTTTTTTTGTTTGTTTATTTCCTCGTTCTGTTCGAGATTGGTATGCACAGAATTAGGATTGGTGCTTAGCACCTTTTTCCACCTCCAATATTTGTGAATTGCAGAGTATAGATGTAGATGTAGAACCGCATCGCAACCGGTGGTAAGAAAATTTGTGTTGTCTGTCTAAAATATCAGCATCTTTTCTTGAGTACTTCTACCCAAGTCTTCAACTTCATACTTTTTCTATACACAAATTAATTGTACCTACATTACAAGTTAATACAGCTTTTTATTTCGGCAGAACACTGTGTGATCTATTAACTATACGCACTCTATTCACAGCCAAAGCTATGTTTACTTCCTAATACTCGTCTTTCAGCAATGTTTCATTTGTTCTATCACTTTACTGTCTACTTTATATGTAAAAATTTGTGTTTTTCTGCTTCGGCGTGAACAGTCTTTATCCAATTACTTTTTTTTCATTTACATATGGCTTTACGCCTCGTCGACGTGAAGATCATTAGAGGCGGGAATGGAACTGGGGACAAGGAACGTGAAGGAAATCGGCCATGGCCTTTTAAGGAAACATTCCGGCATTCGCCTGGAGTGATTTGGGGAAACAATGGAAAACCCAAATCTGGATGCCCGGACGAGAATTCGAACCAGAGTCCTGCCGAATGCGAGGCCAGAACGTTAACCACTCACCCACCACACTTGGTTTTTCTTATAATTGGGTATACGGATAGTACTAGAGTATCTGTTTTATTAGATTATTATTCGCATCGAGTTACGTAATTCGTAGACCACTTCTTCTATAAACGGTTTGCCGGTGTCCGGGCTTAGGCATTTTCCCTTCCCCGTCTTTCAATGTTCGTAAATGCTGTTGTAAGTGTCGATGGCTGTGATAGTGTGTGTGTTCTGAGTTGTGGAGATGAAAGAAGCGAGAGGGTCCATGTAGTCCTACTCTTCCGAATGACACACTAATGGCCACAAGGTTTAACGTCCCCCATTCTATGGAGGCAAAATTACGAACAGTGTTGTATGCCCTCACTTTACAAGCACTGCGGAGAGGTTTGGGATATAACCCATGACTCTGGTGCCCTATCTGGTGATTAGGAATTGTGCACCATCACCACACCCACTCTGCCGCCAAGTCCTAGTAATGAAAATTTCTTCCACTACGGTGACTCGAAACCGTTTACTCCGTGTCAGCGCCACATATCATTATGGTGCCACAGCTAACAGAGCCAAAGAGGCAGACAATGCGTAGAATACAGCACCTAACGGAAATATATCATCAAAAATGCAAGGATTTCACTAACCATTGACTACCGCCATTTGATCTAGACTTAATTATGCTGAAATTGTAAGTCGAAAATGTTATCATTAGCCCTTAGTATCTTGTTATTCACGTATTTTGTCCTCTTCTTATGACAATAATAGCTACTGAATGCTGGGACCGATCGAAGAGCAATGTTTTGCAGGACGCATATGGGGATTTCCTCTACATTCAGGTCTGTTTATAGTCAATTCAAGTGCAGATGCTTCGCATACCTATTTCACTGGAACCAAGCTTTGTTTTTTATTCTTCATTTAAAGAAAACATCGTCAACATCATATAAATTATGAACGACTTCGAAGTCTGTTTATCGCAATTTCAGAAACACTACAAGTCTATCACACTTCGTCCATCTTCAATGGCCAACTAATGCATTTCTTCTACTGCATCAAACAGTTGTCAACTGTCGTTAGTTCTTACCTTCTTTATATCCTCTTTCTCGAATAGGAGCCAAATGGATTTCCTTTTTCCGCAAGTAGCAAACTGTCACTTTTATTGGCTTCACCAGTGTGGCCCATATTATCTTAAGGCTGTTAGCTGAGTGTCTCCAACGGCCACTAATATGAGTTTAGTTGAGTGGAAAATAACACTCACAACACAGCAAATCAATATATTGATTAGCTGAAATGGCGCTATTTTACACCTATCTGTCACTAAGAAGGTCAGACAGGAAAATCGTAACTTCTGACTAGAGGCCACAGGTGGTCCAAACGCATCGTTGCATTGCCATCAATTACCCGGCACTTTCTCATCCACGCTAACTACGCCATGAGAGTTACTTTACAAATCAACATATTTCAGCATAAAACAATTCTGCGCAAACTCACTATTAGAGTACACTACTCAGGGCTCTTTTTTTTTTTAAAAAAAAAAAAAAAAACAGAAATGGCCCCTTACACACCTAACAGCAAAGTTAAAAGCGTTGATTAAGAAAACTGCACGAGTTCCTTAATTTTAATTCAGAGTATGAATTTAAAATTTCAGCATGCTTAGCAGTTGATTCAAAGTGATTTCACTCTGTTGAAAACTCAACTTGCTGTTTCACTATACGGTGTTGGCTAATTGGTCTCCTAAGTTCTCAGCTTCCTTGTAAGCAGAAGGCATGTGGCCGGCCTCGGTAGCGTAGGGGCTAGAGTGCTAGCTCCGCGTGCCGAAGGTCGCCGGTTCGAATCCGGCCGCGGGCATGATGGATGTTATGTGTTGTGTGTCTGTGTGAATGTCCTGTCCGTCCTGTGGTGTCCATACTGAGAGGATACGATATATATATAACACTGGATGATAAATGATTAACTGGAAGCTACAATAACCACGTTGAGCTGGCTGTATGGCCACAGCTGCCGAAAGCCATTAACTAAAAAAAAAAAAAAAAAAAAAAAAAAGGCATGTGAGCCTACGCAAGGTGTAACAGTATCAAACTAGCAGGAGCAAGTACGGGAGAGGTTAAACCAATTCCAACATAACTAGTTTCATCCCGCAGTGGTTGCTTAGTTTAAGGCACTCTCCATGTACGGCTTGCTGCGTCTGATTCAGATATGTACTGAAATGAGATTTAGAATAACAGATTTTGGTTGAAAGATTACTGTTGCTGCTACCGTTTCCTTGGTTATTTTTAATACAATTAGCTAATGCATAAAGTAGAAAATTTGTGTCTTAAGATTATTTATGTACTGGAACGTTCCTGTGACAACCATATGTTATGTTTTCAGTTGGCACAGGGTTAGAAATTATATGAAGGAGGTATAATTTAGCAGTTAACTTCCAAGCTGCACCTACTTGAAGTATTTCAAGCCAAATCAAGACTAAGAACATATAAGAATAAATTAGTCATTCGCGAAGGGAGATAGCTTTTAAAATACTCAGTCTATTAAGGGTGTATTCCTTCAGCCGGTTAGTAACGCAAACAATTTTTCAGACGTTCTGCTTGTTGGATGATTCACAAGACTGAGACTAAAGAATTATAACAGGATCACATTGAGAGGAATGCATGCAATATTTGCGCGTTGCTATCGTAACCAGAAAGCACTGAAGATATAACGCAATCGGGCCACTTCGACGTTTAGTGCTTCCTGTCCTAAAATTAACTGTAACCTTGCAGCGGTGCTCCCGATCCAGCACTCTGCAGTTTGATAGTTCAGATGTAAAATTCGTGAAAAACGAGTCAATGAAGGTGGAAAATGTTGGCCCTCTTTCAAGGATTGCTAACATGCTTGTTCTTTGTGGTTACATTTAGGAAACAGTAATACAGTTCATCTGTGGTGGGATGAAGTAGCAGAAGATAATAATAGTGTGCCGACAGATTTACATAACCTATGATACTCGTGGTCGTTTGCTTCAGATTTTCCACTACTTACGTTTGTGATTTAAATTCCCAAATGTTAAGATATTATTCAATTTCAGTGTTCTATATATCAGACTCTACAAAAAGACTAGTAGTGCTGTCACCCTCATCCAACATGAAAGAGAATGCAAAATCAGCAAGCATTCGAAGACAGCTTACAGAAGATTGTAGGATGCATAAAGCTTTTCTTAAACAGCTACAGGGTAGATATCTAGGATGGGGGACACCTCTGTGACCTCATCACATAACACATAAGCGTTTGAAAATATTTAGTACCTTTACGGACGTGCCTCCGAAATCTCCCTCTTGATAAATTGCATAAAACACATTGTTAGATGACTTTAAACCATAATACCACAAGATTTAGCGTGACGTGGCTAAAATGATTTTACTTCAGGCCAATAGCACGCACTTGGATTTAAAATCTAAATCTGCGTATTCATGACAGTTCGTCTAGTCGTCTGAGGGTTTCAGAACACTGAAGTCTTGAGGATGCTGAGACTGTTAGGAGCCAGAATCGCTTGACACGGCTCTGTAGAAGTGCGATGAAATGCTGCTGTCACGAAATTAATGATAAATTTAAGACAGAGCGACGAGGAATGAAATTTCGCTAGAAAGAAAACTTAAATTTCGATGCCACGAATGTTTTTACGAGACTAAAATCTAATTACATTACGTATTACATAGGTTGATAATCATAAGAGATTAAGTTTTCTTAAAAAGTGAACTATTTACGAAGAAAATTATACCATGCTAAGTTTACACTAGCTGCAGATCAGTTGTGGAAAAGAATATAACAGCCCTTAACTGATGAAATTCTTTCTCATCCAAACGAAGCGGCAATATATTTTATTGTTATCTCGCCAGTCGAGAAGATTAATTTTGTTCATTTTCATTACCTTTTTGCAACATTTTTGGGATAGGCTGCCTTTGATGAGTTTTTTAGTCATCGTTGGAATGATAAAATTTGGAACTTTGATATTACTGACGCTAAGCATTTTATAAACACTACACACTAATGGGGGAAATTAAGTGTTGCCATCTGTCTGCTAAACGTGTAACTATATTCTGCGTGTGCCACCCACAATATTTGTGAATTGCACAGTATGGTTGTAGATGTAGATAAGTGTATTTTTGTTTGTGTAGCTTATGAGGCAGAGATTGGAGAACATCCTGACATTAGCCTTGATGGCTGCGGAAACCCGCCTAAAAAGTGCAGTCGACGAATAAATTATATCAAAGTTTCATTACTAAACGTACTCTATATTTGGACAGTGTCTTGGAAAATTCTCGTTTTTTATTATATCATTTCAGTTCAAGAAACAAGATACAACCATTCATGTCCAAATTTTAATTACAGGGTTCGTAATCATTTCTTCAAAACACCGGATTCTGTTTGTATTGCAAGGAAAATTGAGTAAGAAACAATGATTACGTATTTGAACACGAAATAGATAGTTATTTAACTGAAATGTGCAATACATGAAAATTAATGAGAAATCTTTAAGTATTATCATGATTTCAACATTACTAACACTTATTTCTTCTAAATATATAGTAGCACATACACTATTCATTTAATGTTTTAAAATGTTGTTTAAAATGAATAACACAATAATTCAACAAAAAATTTAAATTCCGGTAGAAACCACAGGCATCACGGTGTCGTGTGGCAAATATTTCGCTACACAGCTGCTCGGGTCACGTTTTTCATAACACGGTTTTTATTTCATACCGCAGATGCTCCTCGTTGTCAGCCAATAATTTTATTCTGGCACTATGCTAGGCTGATTCGGTCACTGTCAAAGGGTCTCATATACTGGACACGGTTTTACTGTCAACTTAGTCTACTTAATGTCATTTAGATTTTTATCTTGTTCACAGGCTGCCAAGCTAATTATAATTAACATGTGAATGTGCTCCATTTTTAAGTCGACTAAAATTAAGTGCATAGTGTATGTCCTTCTGAGATATACTGTGTTGTGCCACGTACCCCTATTAAATTTCCCTGACAAGGACGAACCCCCTTAAAAAACTGGATTTATATCTTTTTAAAAAAACTTGAATTTCTATTTTAAAATGTAATACAGTCACAAAGAGACGAATGTTATTAATTAATGTGATTGATGGATGTGTTTCTTGCAGCAGGTTGAGTCGATTTTAGAAGCAATTTTGATCATTTTCATTCTCAAGTGACCATCGTGGTTGTTACACGCTCAAGACAGTTAGTCTGCTGCTATAACTAAAATCTTGTCGCGAACACCTTACGGTCAAAGTACGATACAAAGTTTTATCAGGAGAGAAATTACAAGAAGAATCTGGTAGTAGGTAATTATACGGTAGAGATAATGCTTATTACTATGTCCAGTAAAGACACACTAATGTCTTCGTTCACCATATTGCGGCAGATCCAGTGACGGATCTACAAACTACGAATTTTCCCAACCATGGCATAGACTTTGGAAAAATAACCATGTTTCAGCCGCAACCAGAAGTTGCTGCCCGGGACAAGTGACCGGTTCCCTCCCATCCCTATATCCGGCACAACGCAGATCAGGAGTTATTTTGGAGCATGCATCTCTGGGCAGACACATCCCGTTGCCCACAACTTAGATCATATTACAAGTCTCATTTATACCTTCAAATTTCTACCCTTAAAGATTTTTTCCGTTGGTACCTGACAGCTAGTGCACACTGATGAGTTGTTCTTTAGGGTTTTAAACCATTTTGAATTTAGTTACTTCTTTCGACAACATTACATTCAAAATCTCAGGACGTGTTCCAACGACACTTTTGCATTAAACGGTTTATACATCTTGGTAAAGGTTTGGTTATCACGTGAATTTGAAAGAGAAACTTGGGTCCTTGTCTTATTTTCTATTTTCACTACCGCAATGCGTCGAATGCCTGGCGGTGTAATGCAGCCAAAGGGAAGTGTTTTTGAACGTTAGAGTAGGTTTCAAGTGGTGGATAGTATTTTGGGAAAACACACTCAGGTAACCTCTCCGATGATTGCTGGAAGTAACAATTGACGGTGGTTACATTCTGATGTTCCCTGGTCATCGTTCGCAAAGTACTATTGCCTAATCTTTCAACCACAGAGAGATACAGTTTTTTAATGGTTTTACGCCTCGTAGATATCTCGGTTGTTAGAGGCGGCGAAGCATTGGCGCCGGGAGGGGGGTGCAAGGTGGTGCACTTGCACCCCCTTGCTATGAAAGAAATTACACAGAAAAAATATTAAGGAACAAAAATTTTATTATTAAATTCACTGTTTCAACTATAACTTAAGGCACCTAGGTTTTTGTTCAAATTTGTTCAACACCTTGTCAATAAATTTAGTATCCATAGTTAATAAGTAATAAGTGTTATATATAAGGCATAAAAAAGAAACAGATGCACCTCCCTTAAAGTAATCCTGCTGGCGCCCATGCGGGGAAGAATTATGGGTAAGGAAAGGGTATCAATCCAGCCATGACATTTCAAAGCAATGATCCCGGCATTTACCTGGGATGATTTCTGGAGAGCAGAAATCTGCATGGCTGCGTCCTCCCAAATGCGAGGCCAGAGCCTTACCACTCACCAACCACACACAGGTACCATGTGACCAGTACTTAATACGAGTTGTGAAGCATGTCTTTTCAGCTGCTAAATGCTTTTGGAGTGGCTTTATAGTTTGATGGTTCACTAATAAAATACAAAATGATCAGTAATATCAGTTTCGAAAACAGTGTCACAAGCGAACAATAGTTCTAGGAAGTTCTTCAGGTGAAGTGTTAATAATAAATAATCAAGCAGAAATAAATTTTTAAGTTTAACAATGGCTTCAATAACCACGAAATTAAACGAGAATTAAGATCCGTAGTCTGAATATAATTTTTTAACAGAAACGACTTCTTAACTGTTTTCATGGCACAACCATAGTTTAATGTAATCTGGAGCTCACAGTATGAACAATTGGACAATTGTTTCACCTTGTTGGGTTGTTTCACAGTAAGGAAATATAGATTTAGCTATTTAGTTTGGCATCAACACAATTGAAACTCAATTATCCGGTTTTTTAGCGCCTCATTTACGTGTTTTATGCGCGCATTTGTCTGGTCAGTGATTTACTAAATGCGGATTACTTTGCTCGCGCAACTGAATATTCAAATTATTTTTCACTGTTTGAACATTATAAAAGTTTGCATGAAGAGACAGAATTGCTTGGAACTTGTGATAACTATAAGCCTGGCAGAACTGTATAATATTCATGAATGGCATAGTTCTATACTAGAGGAGGAATAAATGTTGTAGTCTCTGAAATGTATCTTGAAGAGTCTTGTGAAGGAATCTACTTTTTGCAACATCATAGAGACTGTGGTTGCCATGTCAGCCTGATACAAAAACCTGCAGTTAAATCGGTGAACGTAGTAAGTAAATTCGTGTGGACATATGACCTGGTGACAGAGTTTCTATTTGGCACACAGTGACGTGGAGGGAGTACATGTAGTGGAAGCTTGACGTCATCGGAGAAGGTCGATAGTTGACACTGTCAGTGATGCGATAGTTGTTTTACTGCAGGGGTGAAGGAACCGCCACACCACAACACATATCGTGACAACGGCCATTTCAGATGGGACAGTTTTCGAAATCTCCCACGAATGGCGGGACTGGAAATACGACATTTTAATCATCTCAGTGTAGAGCTGTAACCTTCGTTTGTCTAAAGTCAAACTTTTCAGTGAAGCCGTTTTGTAATATGATCATAAAAAATCGTTAGTCAATAACTATTGGAACTTGAAACCCATGGAAATTCTTTCGATCCGTCAATGTTCTGTCCTCTAAGTAACCCTCTCGTTGACACCCAAACTTCCACAAACACGTAAGGTATGAAGCTTCAAATGTAAAGGACCGCTCTCAGGTTAATGCATTTGATTTATCTTTTTAATTTTGGACATTTATCAACAATTTACTGCATTATTAATAAAGTGAATTATAAAAGTTTTTGAGCCTACTGTTTTCTTACAACGACTCTTTTTTTGTTGTCCGTCTGTTTTCCAGATGAGTTAGTTAAATTAACGCAAAATTGACAACAGTATTCTACCTTGCAGGGCGGTTTCTTTCCGAGTTCACTAAAGAAACAGTTACATATAGGGGAATGTCGGGTAGTTCCGGACGGCGGGTAGTCCAAAATATTTAAAGTTCTTAAAAACCAAATACACTGCGTCGGTAAAATTATATTGTAAATATGAAACTGAGCTGTGGCTTCGGCACCCAGTCAGTTCCAGTTTTGTTCCTGTCAAAATTAATTGATGATTATTGAATAAGATGCATCAAATAAAATCATAGTGATGCATGCTCCAAAAGGGTGAGATTTAAACATCATCATCATATAAAAAATGAGGAGAGGACGGGCTGAAAAGGAAAGGTAGTAAAAAGGGTGAAGCAAAAAAATAAAAATGTAAATGCGCTATAAAGACGTTGAATAGAAAGAAAAGTATTCAAAGTGTTTCCGAAGAAAATCATATAAAACATCGTAAGTGGAGAAATTTTTAAAGCTATGAAGCAAAAACAGGGCCAATGAAGACTGTGTTCATATATATTCTTCAGGTCAAAAAACGATTATGACACTATTTATTGCTGTGTCCAAGGCTACACGACAACTTTTGTGCTGCCAAAAAGCAAAAGTGTTTTCAATTTAATTGATTGAAAAAAGTTATCATTACTAACTTCTAATTAATATGACTGCAGAAGTTTCCAATTTCCTTTTAAGATAAAAATAAAGACAGAAAATTTGTTTATTTTATTTTTATTTACAATTAATTTTAAGTTGCCGGGGCTACCCGAACTTCTCCTACTAACCGGTTTCATGGTGTGGTGTGATTGTTGATGAGCGCATAGGACCACTGGATTGCACTTTTCTTATGGAATTTTTAAGGAAGGAGTACGTTAATATGCACTGAATATTTGTCTAGTCCCTCAGATGATTAAATGACATCCCAAAAGTGACAGAATTAACAGGGAGAATGGAGAACCCTGAGTTACATCTAAATTTATTATAATCCATCTCCAGCAACAAGGAACCAAGTTACATTAGTAGCTAAGAAATAACCGAGACTTTTGGAACTAAAGTGGAATTTTATGAAGAAGAAAATTAACAGTCCTAAGATCAACAATGTTTACCAGCTACAGTAAGTTTTTTTACCACGATGTTACTTCAAAAGTGCCACGATGCATCGAAAGCATCCCGAGACGTGTCAAGGTTGTTAATAATGAGAAACGTGGTATAAAAAAAAGTAACAGCGCATATTGAATGAGAAATATCTGTAAAAATTTTAACAACCTAATTCTTGTAAGAAAAAACTTCCCAGAAATTAAAATAAAACGATAAAATAAAAGTATCTTGAAATTCCTAATTCTTTGTCAACCCACTATATATTTTTTTTAAACATTAGGACGATTTTTTTTACTATGTCTGCCACCTTTGTTAGCAATAAAAACCAACCAAGAATACTAAATGGAATATTGAAACTAAACGCAGTGAAGTTACAACTCTTGAACACACAACATCGACGACGAGACCAGTTGCTTCTATTTGCTGACAAGTTAAGCTGCGTATTAGCTGAAGGATGCCCCTTAAAGTGTTTCTAACTCTACAGAGGGTCCAGGCTGTGGGCAGCTGAAGTGCGGGAGTCGATTGCAGTTTACTGGGAACGTGAGGATGAAGCCAGTTGGACTGAGTTGCCGGAACTCAGACTCAGCTTACTTGAGCTCTGGCCATTTGAACAGACTTCAAGAAGAAGAAATACGTGCACATTCAGTGCTAGAAACACTGATTAACACAAAATTAACAGTTATTTGACTATTCAGATTAAAAAATAGACAATTTATTTATTTTTTGAAGTCGGTACTGGGTAACATCCCACAATTACAAGCGATATGAAAATTATTCATTTTGAAAATACCGGTACTACTAAACAGAGGACAAACGTTGTAAACGGCAATTGACAGAGGATGCCTGAAAGGAACAAGTATATTAGCCGACATCTCTACTGGCTACGGACGATGCGATAAAGAGACGCTCATAGCCAGGTAACGAAACGGCAAATAAGTGCACATTGAAAGACGCTATCCCGCACGTTTGTCGTGCGACTTGAGGTAAAGTAATATCGTCGCGTGTGAAATACGCTACTGCAGACAATTTAAGACCATTTAAAGAACGATGAAAGCAAATGTCGGAAAATTGTGATACTTGTCTAAAATATGAAAAGAAATGTGGGGCCACGACTTCGGTGGAACCACCGGTGCGGGTGAGGGAGTTAAGGTAAGAGAACTTCTTCCAGTTGGACAGGAACTGCCCTGAGGACCACAATGACACCACAGTCGATTAGTCTGGGCTTTTAACTTCTGTAAAGTGTCATGAAACACATATAACAATTTCTCTTGTGTAGCAAAACGAAATGTTAAGCTATAACCAATATTTGTTGGCGGACTGGTGGCTCAGTTGTTAAAGTCACTGACTAGAGACCGTAAAGGTCCTCGGTTGGAATCCCTGTCGCTTTCACGCGTACCACAGCTTACTGTGTAAAGTGAAGTATGCCAGAACGATTCGGTGGTTCGGATTTCGCGTTAAACTGTAGGTCCTCTATGGGACTAACAATCCTTGTTTAACTCGATGCAAATTCAGGCTAAACAAAGGCTTACCGTGGTCCCAAGTGGCTACAAAGTAAGTACATACATTCGTAATTTCACTGGCTATTTAGTTAACGAAAGGCGTGTTCACGTTAACATTAATGGCAGAAGCTGCGACAACTGCCTACCCCAAATTGTATGTTCTATTACTGGCATATGATGAGATTTTTATGACAATTACTCCTCTGTAAGAGATAAACAAAACTTTTCTGTCTCCGGTGCGTGAATAGGATATTAGAAGGATTTATTGTCTGTAATGCCACCGCATTTATATATATAAAAAAGTTGTTTATTTTTACTTGCCAGTTCATTAACTTCGTTCAGGTATAATTACAAAGAAAAGAATTGATTTTTGCGAAACTTCTATGTTTTAAATGACATTAACAGTTCTGTGCCCTTGTGATCCTTTTAATCACTGTGGGTCGTTGGACACGGAACCGAGCTGGCTGACCGAATGGTAACTGCTCGTCTGCCATTCACTAAATTTCTTAGAGGAGGAATGTTAAATTGCACGAGTTTATGACTGTTTCCGCAAGTGTAGAAGACAAGCGAAACACTTACTGATATTCTGAAATATTAAGAGTGCGTATTAAAACAGATTCAGCCTTCAAGGAAAGAATGCTTACAAAATCTTTCTTCAATCCGAACATAATGTTTGTAGATGCAAGTAGATTGATGCCTAGTTTTCTGCCAACTGTTTACCTCATCGCAAAGTTGTGACTTTAAAGAAATTCATCGTGTTTTGCTCTCTTCTCCACCGTTTTAGTTTTCCGTTTATTTACTTCCTCCAGTTGATTCAGACTTGGCAGATTAATTGTCTGGAATAATGGTTTGGTTTCCTCATCCTGTTTATGCTGAGATGCTAAACCCAAAGATTAAGAACTTAACTCCTACAGCGCTAGTTCCTAGATACTTGCAACTAGTGCATTTCGTCCGATTTAAACACTTTTTCGGTTAATAAGTCTAATAGTTTTATTTGTCAGTATTGTTTTAAATACTTATTATTTAATTTATTCGTTACACACAAAATATTTCATAAACAAAGTGCCGTAATTTAGTATTTACAACCTATTATTTTCAGTCAAGTACTTTTTTTTTTATTTGAATCACTGGTATTAATTGTTTCATTGTTAATATTTTATGCGTAAGTAGCTGTCACCCGTAACTTCGTTTACTTGAGATTTTTATTATTTTATAAAGAGTTAAGATATAGAATCATACCTTCCATCGAAGTTTCTCGGGCAGATAATTTGACCTCCAAATTTACAGTCTAGACAAAGTCAAGAATATCGCAAATACAGTGAGAAATCTAGTGCGGTTACAACTCTGAAAAATAAGTTATGTGATCGATGATGAATATAATTCTCAAGTTCGAATTTTATGATATCGTTGCTAAGTGTGCCATGAAATATTTCGACAACGTGAAAAGACTTCCCTTTAAATAAATTTTAATTTTCCGACACTTTCCCTTAATTTCTCAGCTTTTTAACGTCACATCAAAATAAAACATCCTACTTTACTCTTGGAACAAGCTGAACAGTGCTCTAAATCCCAATAAAATCCGACAAGCATATTTTGAGCAACTGCTGTCAACGAAACGAACAGACACGTTTTTGTTTATTTCCCAGTATCTGAATGCCGTATCAAGATAAAATATAACCTCATTTTAGTCCTACGTCCCTGGGATGCATAATGTGCAAAACTATATAAAAATCGATTTTGTTACTGTAGCGCAAATCGAGGTTAAAAAAACTGAATTTTCTTCTCGCAGTTGAAGTATTTTCTGCTAACTATATATAACAGTCTAATCCATTGAAAGTTTCATCCATCACTCTGCCAATCCACTGGTCAGTTGTCTCGGCGAATATGAAACTGCCGCTGACAAACATAGCAGGCCATTGGTGCTGACGGAGCGCTAAGGACCAACTAATAATACGCCACCAAGACGACCAATCAGAAGTGAAGAGAAGACCACTCAAGAGAAGATTGAGGGAGGAAATGTCTCAGGACAACAACCCCCAACCGACCAGCTTTAATGCTGAGACTGGCGAAGATGATGATGATGAAAGTTTCATCTGGTGCTGACGGAGCGCTAAGGACCAACTAATAATACGCCACCAAGACGACCAATCAGAAGTGAAGAGAAGACTGAGGGAGGAAATGTCTCAGGACAACAACCCCCAACCGACCAGCTTTAATGCTGAGACTGGCGAAGATGATGAAATTTCATCGAGGCTTGGACAGTGCGATTTTGCACTGCCACTTGCCATTCGGGAGGACCGGGGTTAAACTCGGTTCGGCCATCCTGTCTGAGGTTTCACTCTAGGCGAATGCTGGGATGGTTCCCTACAAGGCCACGGCCGACCTTCCATCCCCCCTTCCTCCCCGTAGATAGTAGTTTGGCTGAAAAAGAGTCTCCTGTGACTCTCCAGCAGCCCGCCTCCCAGCCTTCAGCTGGGAGAAAAAAATCAAAAAAAAAAAAAAAAAAAAAAAAATTGAAAGTTTATGTAATTTTAGTGAAAATCTCGAACTGTCGTATTAACCGACCGTCGTCATCCATCCGCTCTAAGAAATTGATATATAACTATAAAGTGTTGCCAATCGTAGCGATATTCCGCAATTCATCGCGGAGTTTTATCCGTCGGGAGACAGAGCGGCGATAAGAGCAAATTTTGGAAAACGTAACAACATTTTGCTCTGTTCATTACTCTAACTTACGAAAATGAATTACTTAAGGATCAAAATTCATTTTGCTAATAGTAGTCTCTTATCGGGCGTCTAAACCAACCAAAATAAATCATTACCCACTCTTACACAACTGAATAACCAATCATAGCAGGCAGAATGGTTATGAATCCCCGCAAGTGTATTTCTCCGCTCTTCATGTAACGCCTATATGCTTGCTACAAGCACTAGTTTGCCTCAGCCCTCAGTACGAGTTTGCTGTTAATTGTTGCAAGTCACATGTGATGCGTGGTGAGTGATACAGAAGAAATGGATTGTTCTACACCCAAGAAAAAGCGAGAATTACCGAAAGGTGAAACACAGTCGAGAAGACAGTTATTTTTAGAAAAGTGATTGAGTGAGGATATTTTTTCAAAGTGGATACAACCAGTGAAAGAGGACAATTCTAAAGCGAGGTGTAAGGTTTGCAAAGTTGTTTTGAGTACAAAAAAAGTTATATGGTAAAGCGCAATTAAAGTCAAAGACACTTAAAGAACGTAAAAGCCGTCGACAACACAAAACAGATTTCTCAGGTAATTACACTAGGATTTTTATTTGTACCGCGTGTGAGTAAATAATTGTGGATTTTAGGGATTAATGACTTAGCCAGGGGCCTCTCACTTGGACGTCTGCGTTTGAATCCCGGTTTCTGTTGATGTATAATTTACAAAAAAATATCGTGATATCAGAAAAGGGATTTGATGTAATACACCAGAACTTATAATTTGCCGCTATTATAGTTTCATATTATTTCAGTTATTCGAACTGTTAACACAAATCTAATACTTTTCTTTCCTTTTTTTCTTTCCGATTTTCAAACCAAAGACAGAAGAACGCCATGCCGCTATTATAGTTTGATATTATTTCAGTTATTTGAACTGCATACACAAATCTAATACTTTTCTTTCCTTTTTTCTTTCAGATTTTCAAACCAAAGAAGAAGACAGCCAAGCTACTGTAGCAGACATAAGATTTAGTTTATTAGTTGCGACTCATAATGTTAGTTTCACTGTGGTTAAACATATTTCTAAAGTTGCAAAGGTAATTTAAGGATTCAGCTATTGCGAAAAATGTTCAACAAAGTCGCACAAAGTGTACAGGCATTATTCAAAATGTTCTATCATCAAAAATCAAGGACGATGTAACTAACGAATTTAAAGACAAGTCCACATAGATGAGAGTACTGATATCAGTGATACTAGGTTGTTATGTATTTTAACGTGATACATATACCATGACAAGTTGATATCCAATTTCCTAACATGATCTCCATTTGTAGTGATGATGGTAATGCTAAAGGGGTTTACAGACTTTCCAGCAGGCGGCTGAATAATTTTGAATTAAATGTTCTCAATTTAGCACTGTTCTGCTCTGATAACGCCAGTGTTATGCTTGGTAGAAATGAATCATTCAAAATCTTCCTTGTAAATGACAATTCAGAAGTTCTTGTAAACCGTTGCATTTGTTAGTTTCACTGTGGTTAAACATCTTGTTGCCGTAGCAGCATCAAATGAAATTCCTACTTATGTTGAAGCTTTGTTACACAATATTTATAACTAATTTTTCCCGTTCTCGGAAACGGCAATGGATTTTGGTGGAATTTCCAAAGTTCATGCATGCTTCTGAATCCAATAAAGACTAGACGGCTAGCATTGTCAAACTGTGTTGATCGTATTCTGCAACAAGGGAATGTACTCGTTGAACTGTTCAGAGATGTAGCATTTGAGGACAAAAATCCAGTGATCAACATAATTCTTTTAAATCTTCAAAGTCCGTATATCAAAGCGTATCTTCAGTTTCTGAATCATGTCTAACCTACATTCCATCAGTTGAATGCCATGTTTCAGTCCCAGAAGGTTTCCATCCAAGATCTCTAGCCTGAAAGCAGACGATTTGTCAGAATTTCGCCTGCGGACTTTGTGAAACCACTTCACTTTAGTAGTGTTTGATCCTCATGTGGCATGTAGAACAAGTAAATGCTGGGGCAAATACTAAGAAAGTGTTATCAGAGTGTAGTGATAGAGACAAGGAGCAATTCAATTCTAGTTTGTGTCATATTTTACCAAAAATGTGTCGATCTTTCAAAAGATTTCAGGTGAACGACATCCTCTTGAAGAATATATCATTTTTTGTTCCAAGTAATTCAATGAAACAAAATGTTGAGAAAAAATATGACGTTTTGCAGATTGCGACGAGATTTGAATCTAAAATTAACAGACAGGAAGCGATTACAGAGCTCGGCAAGCTACCAAATTATTTTTCGGAAGAAGAGAAGGAATAGTTGTTAAAGTCAAACGATGCTGTTGAAACTTTTGAAGTATGTTTTTTCAAATATTTGCAAGTTAGCAAAATTTTTGCTAGTGTTACCGCATGGAAATGCAGAAATAGAAAAGGTTTTATCTATGATGAGTTATATACAGACCAAAAAAAGAAACAGCTTGAAACATCAAATAGTGATCTTATAAAAGTGAAATTAGATTTGCAAACTAAAAAGAGTTGTTGTTTGACCTATCCAATTACCAGTTACCATCTCAAGAAATTTGGTATGTATCAGTTTAAAGAAAGTGAAACCGAAACCTTTGCCTCATCTGATGACGTCTTACTGTAAACTGCAGCTATACTGTTAGTTTGCTTTTGCCTGAAATGATTAGTAAATAGTGTACATATAATGTCACAAAAATTGAAATCGTTTAATCTTTCAGTATTGTCTTTCCTCCACACTTACATGATTTAACTAATGAATGAATTCCGTCTTATTTTGTCAAATATTCATTGTTATAATCAAAATATCCTGGTCAGCGATAACAACTGGTGCTTCTACTACTACTGGTGCTTCTACTACTACTTCTACTACGACAACAACAGCGTAAATCTTCAATCATCCTCTAATCTACATCCACGCTGGCGGTAACTTAACATCTCTATTCACAATTCACATCTTATGTTTAACAAGAGATTTCATCATGACAGGTAGGTTTTATTCATATTATTTACAATAATTATTTACTTGTAGTGGAATTTCGATAGTCCATAGCGGTATGTAGCGGAATTTTGTCTTTCACGTAGCAACTTTTCGTCTTTTCAAGTTGCCAGCACTGTGTAACTGTGAGGTTTATTGAATTGAATAAATCCAATTATTTTCATTGATGAAATGACAATATTACGTCGAAAATCACTGCAACTTCAAATTGCGCCGTTTCATTTGATTATGACTCCACTTTGCATCACGGAATTATGTGTAATTCGTTCGTATCATGAATTGGAGTCAAATACGAGCATACATAAGGAAGTAAGATTTCATTCAATCTTTTGAAATATTTATTAATTTCATAAAATTGTGATACAATAAAGCATACGCCAAACTCTTTGTTTCGAAACATTTTTTTCTAATTTAATTGCTATAATTGCAGTTGCAGCCATTTTTTTCTAAATATAAACATTAACGAAATTTGTGTAAAGTGCAGAGTGTAAGAATAATTGATTGAGTATATCATGTAACTGAGTTCAAATCATTTGGCTACTATCTCTTTAATTTCATAAAAAAATTAACTGTTTAAGTTAAACTAATCATATTCAAGAAATAACCAGACATTTTGCATAATTATGTCTAAAATAACTGACAAAATTCTTTTGTTTCCATGAGGCCAGAAAATCGCATGGTGTTAAATCACTTAAACTCAATTAGGAAAAGACGTAAGAAAGACTTGGTACGTCCATCACTCAAAAGAATTTCGCCTGTTTTGAAGAGCGGTAGAATGATTGATGTAAGAACATCACTACGAACATTAGCCGGCGTTACAAATATTTCCGAAGCAAACAGACGTTCAAACCGTCTAACGAAGCACCAAGAAAAAGAAAGCTTAGGTGAGACAATTAAAACAGATCTGTGATGTTCCGTTGAACAAAGGTGACGACGTTTATACAACTTCAAAGAATAGCTGATGCGATACACGATGTTATCGGATAAACAAAGCATGTCTGTCAGAAACACCAGTGTTCTAGTCAAAGCTGTTCTATCAAACTTAAAGAGGAAATGTTTAGACACACGTCCAAATAAATCACAAAAGATGCAGGCTCTTTTTTTCGAGTAAACTGTTCACAAATAGCAGCTCTACCATTGTGTTGAAATGAATTTGATTCTCTATTTTGGATAGAGAAATCGAAAATTAAAAACTAATCTATTAACCAAATCGATGGTCATGTATGACAAATATTTGTTTTCTTTTATGACTGATAAATTTCTAGTTTGAAAATAACTGCGGACTAAAGTGGATCTGCATAAATCATATTACCACCGAAGTGTTGATTTCAGTGAATATATAATCTCAACAGTTCAACAATCACGAATGTTATTTCAGTAAATCTAATTTACCGTGTTCTCAAAAGTTCTAAAACCAAATTAAAAACGTTAATTATGGTCGTATTTGTTTCAAAAAATGACAGAAGTAATTGAAAGTCGCATGTACTTCTTATAACAGTTTACGTTTGTTTCACTCATTAAAATAATGATTTATTAAACATATTTAAGAAACGATTTATTTATTTTATCCGATTGTTACAGAAATTCACTTTTGTTAAATATTTATTTTTTAGGTTTTTAAAGGCTATTAATGAAATATTGTTGCCAAAAGGTGCAAATGAAAGAACTGAAATATTCACTAGAGCACGCAATATTTGTCTTTCATTTGAAGTTCATAGTAACTCGCATTTTTTAAATACTATAAGCGTTAAAGGCTGCAGATATACAAAATCACAGGTAAAGCCAAAACGCTTGATGGGCTATAAACAGGTAAGGGTTCTCGAAGCTTCTAAATCTACATTTTACACTGCACACTGAGGCCATAAATCATTTTTATCTGAAACAGGCACTTCAAAATGTTGTTTTTAGATTTAGCCTATTAAGGGTTATCTCTCTAAGGATGATTTGTAATGCTGCATTTATGTTAGTTTCACTTGTATTAATTTAGAAGTAGCTAGAAAGAATGGTACTTTTTAACATTTGATTTTTTTTAAGAAAGCAGTTCTATAAACTTTACAAAGAATAGTCTCAAATCAATGATTGCATCAGTCTCGAAAAGTTATTTGATGGTATACAATATATTTACATTTGAGCATGTTCTCTACTGCACACATGATATGTGAATGGTTTTCATAAAAATTGTGTTTTATAAAATAAGGCTGACATAATATTTTTCATAATTTATTTAAATAAATTTAGAAAAACAAAAGTCATGTATTACACATCCGGGACTGCGTTAAATCTTATTTCACTCTTTTTATAATACGTTTAATGCTCAGGAAATAACAGAGCACAAATTTTCTGAAACATTTGTCGTCTCTTTCGATTTTTATGTACGTTGACCAATCATCCGAATGTCATTCTTTCCGACTGACTAAGTGCATCTCTGCGCCAATTCATTGGTCAGTCGTTTGGGCCGATACTAATCAGCAGGCAACCGACACAAGAGACCAATGGTGCTGATGGAGCCCTATGAAGAACTAATCCAACACCGAATACATGACATACTGAGCGTGAAGCTGCCACTTCAGAATGACTGAGCAATGATGACAACTCATGATCATCATCATCACAGCACCAGTCTCTGCCATTTAATTGTAGGCAGTGAATATTGGAGGTATTGTTCTAGCACATTTTATCCTATTAAAATGCTTTTCATGTCTTCGCATATGATGGGTCTTCATGGTGGTGTGGTTGGTAGAGGAGTTTTAGTGGTCGTTTGTAACGGTCAATAGTAGCGTCGTATTGGCAGATATTGCGAACCACTGGGTTGTTTGACTTTTTGTTGTTATTATAGAAGGTACTTGCAATTTGGCGGAATCTTACTTTAAGTGAAGGCAGCATTGATGCCTTGTGTAGAGGGTCGATTGTAAACCAGCTCGGGAGGTGTATGGCTCTTTTTAATGCACTATTCTGGATAAATTAAAGCCTTTGTATATCGCTATCAGCTGCATATTCTACTATAGGCCAGATAAGGTATGTATAGACTCTGACTCCTACGGGCGGAGGAAGGAGAATGTTTATGTTTAAGAGTGGGTACAATTTTTGCAGTAACGCGCTTGTCCGTCGACGGATGCCTTCAATGTGGGGGCTCCACGTAAGTCTCCTATCGAGCGTGACGCCCAGGTAGCGTGCATTCGTCGACCAGGAGATGTCATTGACATCCAGTTGTAGTTTAGGCACTGGTATTACCAGCATCAGGGGTTCACGTCTACACGTTAGCATTATTGCCCGAGTCTTTGCCGCATTTATCTCTATCCTCCATCTCCTTGCCCAAGATAGAGTTTTCTGCAGTACCTCCTGGAGGTGTCTGGTAGCAATTTCTCTGCTGCGGCTGTACGTGACGTATACTGTGTCATCTGAATATGTCACGACCTATACGTCGGGATTCTTAGGAACATCCGCGGTGTACAGCGAGTACAAGACAGGTCCAAGAACAGAGCCTTGGGGGACTCCAGCCCTGATCCGTCTTCTGGTAGAGAATGCAGTTCCTACGTTGACACTGAATGAACGACCGGTGAAGTAGCTTGTAAATAGTTTAACGTATTGCCCTGGGAATCCATGCTCATAGAGCTTGAACAGGAATCCCTAGTGCCACACCAAGTCGAACGTTCGGATTTGTCCAGCATTACCAGCCCGCAGTACTCTTTGATACTGAAGGTCCTAGTCGTCATTTCTACTACACTCATAAGCTGATGCGTTGTGGAGTGGCCTCTTCTAAATCGCAGCTGATGATCGGGGATGATGTTTTTGGCCGTTATATGCGAGTACAGTCGCTTGAGCAGTAGCTTCTCGAAGACTTTACACTTGGCCGAAAGTAAGCCGAAACTCGAGCGCTCCACTGTCGGTTTCTATACTCGATCAGAGAGGATTTGTTCTCCCTTTGCAAGTGGTTCAACAAGCGTTTCGTGGCTGGGATTATTTTTCTTTCCCATTACTTTGCAACCCTGTTTGTGTCAGGAGTTGCAGGGGAAGTTGCTGTGAGAGTAGAGGCCTGTCGATCTTATGTGGAGTCGTAGCTGCGCAGATATTGTTCACCGTTGTTTCAAAGGCTTGTACGGCGTCATCGATGTTGCTATGTAACGAACATCATTAAATTCAGCTTGTAATAGTTCTTGATACAGTCTCCAATTTGTTCTCTGAAAATCTGGCTTGGTTTCTTCCATGTGTTGCCATGGCCCGATGTCAATCTCGAACATCACCGGGCAGTGGTCTGATGACAACTGGTTGATTGAAGAGGTTTCCACGAAACCTGGTATACATCAAGAACGCGTGGTCTGCCGCCATTGTGTGGGGAAAATGTGGGCTCTTCTGACCCAACCACACACAAATTATGTTTGTTTATCAATCTTCGCAATGAGATTCCTGCCTGGTTAGCGACTCTGCTATTCCAGTCGGGATGCTTTGAATTTAGATCACCTCCGACCAGTAGTTTACTCAGAATGGAAGCCAGAGCCGTGATGTCCGCTTCTACTAGCATCCTTCGTGGTGGCCGGTATGCTGAAACTATGGTTAGTGCACCGCTGTATGTGACCACCTTAATGCCCACAGCTTTTATTTGTTGCATGGCTGAAACGTTATTTCATGATGTGGGATGGTTCTTTTAATATAGATAGCGACTCCTCCACCAGCAGTTGGCCTGTCCTTGCAGTAAAAGTTGTAGTTCACCACTGGAGCATTTAAGCCTTGTTTTAAGTGTGTCTCAGACACAAGACACAACTCTCCTGGCTGCTCGTGAAGGTAATTGCCTGGATTCATGCATTTGGCCGCGAATGCTATTCGCATTCCTTACACACAAAAATAGGAAATGCATTGGTAGTCGTCTATCCATTATGGGAACAGTGCGCGCATTTTGATGCAGCCAAAGCTTTCGTCATCGCTGTGGTTAAATTACTCCACTGCTCTGTAAGAGTACACTTCATTTCCATGATGGTCTCTAACATGTTCATGAGCCTCTCGAAGCTCCCGTGAACCATGCCCTCAACGTCATTTTGGTTGTTCCTCTGGTTACGAACTTGCGTTCTTCTCTGAATGCGAGGCCAGAACGCTAACCGTTACACCACCACGCTCGATCTCTATGACTGGTGGTCACTCCATCAAGCGGTATTGAGTCAGTTTGTTCTGCCGGAACAATTGTGGAATGGTCAAAGGTGCTCGCATATGTCGTTGCCTGGTTATCACTTGGGATTACAGGCTGCGTTTTTCCGGCTGTAGGAGGTGACTTCCCATCATCTCGATTCTGTGGTTGTGTCCTGCCTGTTTTACGCTTTCTTCGAGGGTTGTTGTTGGGTTGCATCTTGGTGATGTTGGGCTGCGACTTAGTAATCTTCTCTTTGGTGCTCACTGTACCTTGAACTTGTTCCAGTGCCAGTTCTTGAACGGGTGCTTGCGAAGATTTAGGTGGCGCTCGTTTTTGGGCAGGTGTTTGAGTTTGGCTTGGGGAAAACTTTTCCTTCTCTGTCGCGAGTCCCCTTTGCCTGTACTGGGTCCTCTTGTAGGCCATGCAACCTTTATAGCTGGCAAACATGGCCACCTACACTATTGGAACATTTGGAAACATCCCTTCCTTTCTGCATTTTGCACTGGTCGGAGTCATGTTGTCCCTCGCATTTTACGCAGACGGCTGGCATTTTACAGTTCTACGCTTTGTGTCCAAAACGTTGGCAGTTGAAACATTGCGTTGAGTCAGCAGTTGACCAAAGTTTCTCTGCCGGCACTTTGAGGTGGCAGATCATGACCACCCCGAATATTACCCTGTTTTCTTGGATATCTGCCAGTACCACCAGGTACAGAGACATCAACACATCTTGTAAATTTCCTCATATTGGACTACGATCGACAGGATGTGTGCCGATCTCGTTTCCGTTGGTGTTGGTATAGTTTCTGTTGATGGTGGATCAGTCTGCAGTGGTTGGAATTTATTGGCTGTTTCCACCGTTGAGGGATTCTGGGCTGGAGAAACGGCTTTCGCTGTATGCCGTGGATGCTCAAAGGCGTCGTCATCAGGTTGGTTGGACAGCGGAAGGTGTTGCTGCTGATCCTAAGTGTCAGATCCTGTCGTCTCGGAGGCACCAGCGGGGTTGGCTGTCGAAGGTCTCTGAGTAGAGGATTTTTGAGTTTGAGTTGTGTCAGACAGTAGTGCCGTCCTGCCCCTAGTCATCTTGGGTGACCCTTTTGACTGCTGTACAGACATCTTCTTCATACAGGCTTTGATCTTCGTGTGGCTTTTGCCTGTGATACGATTTGCTGCACTGCACTATGAGGATGTTACTTCCACGTCGGTGTCTTCATAATCACCTTCAGAAATGTTGTAAGGACGTCGGATGAATGTCGGGTCCTGTAGGTCAGCTGTTTCTAGAGTAGGTGAGCGTGGAGAGTAGGTCATGTCGACCGCTGTAGGAGCGAAGCGAACAGCAGTCGCTGAAGACATGCCCTGCTGCTGTGTTGACCTAGATAAAGGGAGGGGGGATGTTGCTCTGGTCCCTTGTTGTCACCGTTAGGTTTGTCAGGACCAGAAACAACCTAAAAGCCCGCGCCAGGGGGTTCCACTCCCTCGGGAGTGGGCCGTGTGGTTGTTAATCCCTATCCAAGGGGGTGTGACGGCCAAGGGAATCCCCAAAAGAAGAAGAAGCAGGCTAAAAGCCTAATAATATTCCTCACTATAAGCAAACGGTGCCTGCATACGTGATCACCAAGTTGTTAGCGTTAGTAGATCTCAATGTACACGTAGACGAACGCCAGATGACAACTAACTCCTCGTGATCTGCTTTACAGCATTGATATGCTGAAGGTGGCGGTGATCCGTGTAGGATGTAATATCGTCCTGCATGTTCTTTCAGTATATATTTCATTCTACAAACTCGCAGTCACTTCCCAACAGTTACATTCTACATCACGTTCAAACTCTTTTATTTCACGCTGGTAGCCATTATCACATTAGTAAACGTTTCACAGGACACAAAATAGTCCAATTGACAATACCTACAACCATATGAGGATTTGCGCAACATTCATAAAATTCATGCACAACCTGTGTATTTGCAGCCTACTATTCCTTGTTGTCTGGCCTGTAGGTTTGTGCAACCACGCGGTGCTTGTACATCTGTTTCATTGTACTTGTTCTTCTTTCCGTTATCAATAATCCGAATTTTGTCCTTCATAGCATCCAAGATCGCCCTTTGGTTGCACATTTCAGTAGGAATTCTTCGTACATGTTAGTACTGCGTAAGACTACGAATTGTTGTTTACCCAGTAATCTGTCAGATTTAGTCCAGATCCTTGTCTTTTTATTTCTCATTCCATCTTTTGCTGTCTTACCCATCATGTTTCTGACCTGTCTCTATCCTCCTCACATGTTTAATCCAATTTGAAATTTCTGTTTACTCCATACTCATTCACTTCATGATTGATGATAATCTGCATTCCACTTCTAGCCAATATTCTTCCTGACAATTATAAATGGTATTCTCTAAGTATATACTAGGTGGGTGACGATAGATGCAAAGAAAAGTTGGTTTATTAGGTACATAGATAAAATGCTACAGGTTTGATTAAAGGTATGATTATAAAGCGGAGAAGACTCGAAATTGAAATATCTTGGTATATCGTTTGGTAGCAAACTTAATTGGGCAGGACACATTGGACAGGTAGTACGAAAAGGGTTCAAAATCCTTGGTGGGAAAAGTGATGAGAGGCTGTACCAGAGAAATAAATGAGATGGGTTACAAAATTTTGATCGGACGAATGCTTGAATATGGTGGTATAGTTTTGGACCACCATTTTTTGTATCAAATACAGGAGGTAGAGGAGGTGCAGAAAAGAGCTGCTAGATTTGTCTTTGGAAGTTACCGCAGAACACAACCAGTAAAAGGAGCTGGAATGGAATTCGTTCGAGGACAGAAGAAAGATGAAGAGAGTCAAGGGAGTGTACAAGGTCTATATTGGTGATGAGGCATGGAAAGATATTAATGGGAGAATTAAGACAGGTGTGTGGAAGGATAAAGATATCCATGACCACAAGCTGTCACTCGATTTAAAGCATAAGGGTGGGTGAAAATTTTGTTTCGTAGGGAAGGGTGTGAGGGATTGGAATAAATTACCAAGAGAAATGATGAATAATTTACCAAAAGCACTGAAAGAATTTAAAGTTAAAATTAATAGAGGGTAGATGGAAAGAGGAAATGAGAAAAATGGATGTATAGGGAAATTCCCACCGGAGCATGCGCTCAATCGCAACAATATTAAATTAATTTAAGAACGTTTGACTCTTGTACTTTTATTTGGTTTTAATGACTTCTTCTCGTCTCACTTACCTTTGAAATTAGATAGTATTTAGCTTTTTGGTTCGTGAATTCCACTTAAAGAACATTTTGACGTAGAATATTTAGTACCAATATCCCGGCGCATTTTAAAGCGTGTTACAAAATTCTTGCTATAAGTGTAAGGAGATAAAGTGTTCCAGCTTTTAGTAAAAGTAAAGTTTTTGTTCCCTCTAAGGCTTACCACCGTCCGTGTTGGTAACACTGCACGAGGAAATCAGCAGTGACATCACAAGTAGAAGCAGAGATGTCATCACAGGAAGCGCCGCCATGATTTTTGAACCTGCAAAACGAGTAGACAACGTTTAGCAAATATTTTAAAGTTCAGAGTGCAATCAGCCAAGTATGCGCGTCAATGGTCTCCTAAGTCAAGGCAAACATACAGTTTCAGATCCAGCAGTGTAGAAGCAATTCTAACGTGGAAACATTCCTCTATAAACGAGACAAGAAAATGCTGTCATTTCTACGTCCATGTTATGCAGTCAATTAGTATCACTGATTTTTTCACAGAGGAAGATATGAATGCAAAACTGACAATTTTTTTTTTTTTTTTAAAGTTCTCTACGTTTCTAGTCAGAGTAGAGCATTTTTTTTTTGAGTAAAACAAAGAATTTGCTTCTACCAGTCTGTTATACGCTGTGTCTTTGTGTCCAATAACAAAATTGTGTTCCTCTCCCGTTTTATTTTAATTTTTGAAAATAAAAGCAACTAGGAAAATACCACTTCTTTGTATGCTTATGTATAACGTTTATTATATACATTGGTTGTCAATCTACCTATCTTTTAAAATTGTTAATTTTTGTAAGTTAATCTGGTATTCATTTTGCTATTTTTATGCCCCAAGATGTCATTTTTTTTCCAAGCTGAGGGGTAAATAAATTTAATTGAATTTTTATATCTAAACTTAAATAAAAAAAATAAAAAAAATGAAACGAACTGCATAGTATGATTTTAACTATATGTCTCAAGCAAATAATGCCATGACCGTTTTTTTCCGTATAGTAACGGGTCTAGAATAGTTCCCATTTTTAGAGTCAAAGGGTATAACAAATTGATCTGACCAAATAAGAATTTGACCTGTGTTTCACCCTAAGGGTTCACTGTGCAAAATTGAATAAAATCTCTTGAGCGTAAAGGACTTAAGGTATTAGTAGACGTATTAAACACGGATAGAGACGATCGCGCTATCGTATAATTGTTTCAAAGGTCGTGGTTTGTAGACTCGAACGTGCTAAAATACTAAAATTTACTTGTATTTGATCCTAAAGGTTCAATCTTCAAATTTTGAACAATTTCTATATAGTGCAATCATCCGTCCCAACAACAATTGCTTCGAAAACATCAAGTTGTTCTTGATTGAGATTGACCAAACATTCATAATGTAATCTTTCGTCATGTAGTCGTAGTAGCCAGAGAACTTACTATAGAATCCAGATTAACAAATAGTTAAGCAGCTACAAAGGAATGAATTGCTAGATTACTCGTATGGGCAACAATTCTTAAATCTGATGTTCACCTTAAGTAACCTAATAACTCACGTACAATGAACAAGAACAAACGTGGTCAGTAAGATGCATAAATAGCAAGTAAACACTATTTATTATCTTTGGGCATCTAGCAACAGTAGTGGAAATATTAATTAAATTGAAATTTGGCTTAGGACGGAATGACAATTGGTATTTGCTGTTACAGCAGAGACCATGAGTAAGTTAAGTTTTAAAAAAAGTTTTTATGTTGCTTTCATTAGCGATTTTCTATATTTTTAAAAAAAAAGAAATACTACAAATAGCAAATGTATTATGACAATTTATTTCATAGCAGTTGCTTAGCTATTAAAGTGCGCATATAATCTCCTATTTCTAGTAATATCTCTGATAGCTGTTATTTTTCAAGCGAAGGCAGGCGTGTGACGTCACTGTTCTCCAGCCAATAGTTATCGACGTGAGTGAGTGAGCTTATGAAATTTTGGTATAGATTATTCGAATTAACTTTTCTGTTGCTAGTTTGCGGTCAGATGTTTGGTTTTTCCATATTTAATAATTGTATAATGGGATTAAAACGTGAAAGAATAACGAACAGTTGCAAAAATAGTGTTTAGTTCTGAATATCAATATGGAAAAAAGATAAATGTCACAAAGTCACCTTAATGAGAGTGTAGGTAAAAAAGTGTAACTTTTCTGTTTATATTTTTTATTAATAAACAAAAGGTGAGGAAGCAATTGCTGATGAGGGGACATAAAAGGAAAATTATAAAACTGTGAGGCAAAACATTGCTCATAGCGTTATTTAGGTATGACGAGGTAATATGGAACTCACATTAGTACATCAGATACAGATGTTGGAAGTGGGGGAGGGAGAGTGACGTAGGGAGGATTGTGTCGAAATTACCGCAGAACACAACTGATATGAGCTAACTTGGGCATGATTGGAAGAAAGGACAGATTGAAGGAGTGATGGGTATACTTGATATATACAGTGGCGACGAGACCTGCATGGATATTGGGTGAAAAATTACGAATTGAATGTGGAAGGGGAGAGATTACTGTAAACTAGCATTTAGGAAGTCGGAAAATATTTGACTGGAGGTAAGGGAATAAAGAATTGGTTTAGTTTTTCGAACAATTCCCTTAAAATAGAAATTTTGGTTGCGTCCTTATTTTGAAGATCCAATTGGAGGTTAACTTCATGTTCGTCATGACAGATCCTTCAAATCGTATAACATCCGTACCCAAGCAGGACGGTGAACCATAATTTCTATCTCACCACCGGGAAATTTGAAACTCAGTAACCACTAATCTCTATATCAGAAAAATGAGAGCTGTGCCGCACCTGTCCAATTTAGCAAATACGTATAAATCTCAATAGCTATTTTTATATGTAGCCATAAATCTTTGTTAGTAGCTCATATAGAATTATATCGTAAGGCTGCAATACATCTGCACCAACTGTGACTCCGAGTTTGTTTGCAGTACCTGTCAGTAGCATAAGATGTATCAAATTACTGCTTGTATTCAACCTAATCTTATAAATATAATAAACTAACTGTTACCCACGACGTCGTACGTGTGAACATAGAATTTTATTGCCAGAATTGTATTTAGAAATCTATTAGTAACGTAATATTTGTCCCAAACAACACTGAGTCGGCATAATATGACAGGAAAGCTATCACCATATCATTCTACCTGTCTCAAGAAGAAAATCAATTTCTAACAAATTAAAAAAAAAAACGAACAAACGAAGGAGCGGGTGTGTGTGTGTGTGTGTGTGTGTGTGTGTGTGTGGTTGGGGGGGGGGGGGAGGGTTAACTGAGGACAGCTTGGTAACAGCCCTCAAACCTAAACTTAAATGGAATGGTATTTTATGAAGCACTTACAGTAAGTTAGAGTTTGGTTGAATATGAACTGGTATGTTTGTTTTGCAATTTCCTGTAAATAAATGTATATAGATCTTTTTTTTATGAAAAGAAATTATTTAGAGACCATTTAATCCCACAAAAACAATTCTTGTAAAAAATAGGCCAAGTCTCGTGTTCGTGCAGTGACAAAAAGTTATGAGATCTTATTCTGAGCCAAGTCTACACTTTACAGTTGTATTCACTTCACTTAATGAAACAGAATGGTTTCTCTCGGTGTCATAGATCGTTTATTTAGAATTAAAAAAATTCTGGTGACTTGGCCATTATGCACGTTATAATTTTTATTGAAATTGTGGGCATAATACATACTTGTAAATTTCGAAAAAGAACGAGGGATATCTTGGCTTTTACGAATTTATAGGTTTGATGAAGCAGCACCATTAACTAAAACATGGCGCACATAATGGCCAAGTCACCAGAATTTTTTTAATTCTAAATAAACGATCTATGACACCAAGAGAAACCATTCTGTTTCATGAAGTGAATACAACTGTAAAGTGTAGACTTGGCTCAGAATAAGATCTCATAATTTTTTGTCACTGCACTAACACGAGACTTGGCCTATTTTTTACAAGAATTGTTTTTGTGGGATCTCATTTCTTTTTGTAAATTTATTGCTTATTCTAAATCACCGCTCAAATGTAATGATTCCATTTGAAAATCGGCGAATAAGAACAGTTCAGAATTGAAGATATCAATATACATTACGAAAAATGATCCACTTTCTGAAAACAAAGATTGTGCGCCTTAGCCGAGCAATGCAGATTGCCGCTGATTTAACTACCACCTCAAATAAATTACTAATTTCTTCCAAACTAAGCATAGGAACAAAGTAAAATTACGGTATTAGCTAAGCTTGCTGATTTCTATTCATTGAAAAATTCTTAGGCGTGTAACTTCATCAGGAGCAAAGTAATTAAGCCGCAGAATTTTTCATGTTTGGGATTGCAATTAAATAAATACGGGGAAATCAATTTACTGATGAGTCTGAAAAGAACCATTTGAAGTTGACAATATTGTGCTGTGTCAAAAAGCTGCTAGTCCAGCAACCAGTTGAGATGTACACTATTCAGCCGCGGCTTTACCATGTTGCCCAGGGTGCACTACGAGGGGCTAGTCTACTGTTACACCCCATGTGCATAGTTAGCATTAGCACTTGGTTTATTTCAAGAATTCGTTAGTTTCCAAACTGGAGCATTTTCTCTCCTTTCGTGTAGGGAATTTATGGTGAGCTTGTCGTAATAACTTACTTTTTTTCGTGTAATTTGAGTCAAAGCGCACTTATTTCAGGAGTAATGGTACTGACATAAAGGTCACTGAACTCGCACGTGGAAACAAGGCATTGCTGACAAACATGTGTGCTGTATGTAAGTTAATACAACGGTTCTGATCCCTAAGTTGATTCCAAACTTGAAGTTTGTTACAGGACATTGCTCACTTTGCGATGTTATTGTTCAAACCTTATGAAAACACGTGCAAGTTTTGTTTGTAACTTCTGTACTCAAACGTATCCCTACGCTCAGGGTTCACTTTGCAATATCCAGATAAATCACCGCTATCTGCCTCTATATTATATAAACTTTCTTTGTACGTTCGCTTGATTATGTCACGTGACCAAAGAGTTTGTTGATTAATATGCCAGAGAGAAAAGAGTGCACATATTATATGGCCAGTTGGCCATTATGCGTGCCATATTTTAGATAACCTGTGTAAATACAAATTCGCATCATTATCAAGCTTAAATATACAAAAGCCAAAGATTTCTTTCGGTTTTGACAAGTCCTAAAATAAATCTATACTAATATTATAAATGCGAAAGTAACTTTGTCCATCTGTCTCTTTGTTACATTTCTTGCGCTAAACTGCTAATCCTATCGTGATGAAATTTGACAAGAGATGATATTCGGCATTAGGATGGACAAAGCATACTTTTTTCTGTATAAATAATACATGTTACATATTTTTGAAATATTACTGATCAGAGTAGGTTGTTTACGTCTCTGTAGTACATTTCCGCATAGCTGTCTGGTAGCTCGCTGGTTAACGCGCTTGCTTACTGATGTTTGGACCGTGGTCTTCGGTTCAAATCTCGGTAGATGCAAACATTTTCAAGAGTTGTTTTTGATCGTATTAGCCACGCCTAGACGCTTGGTTGTTCGGATTCCATGTTAAACAGTAGATATCACAAATTTATGGGTGCAATGCTGTACATGTACACTTATTTACGCTATATCGATCAGTGGTCAGTGCTAATATCATAAATGCGGAAGTAGCTCTGTCTTTTAGTTACGTTTTGACGACTAAATGGCTATATCGATAATGATTGAATTTGGCAAGGAAATACTTTGTATCTGTAGGAAGGACACAGAACATTATTATTATTATAATATTCCGTATGAACAACAGTTGTAGTCATGAAATCTTATCGAATGGTGATATACAGACGGATGCGTATGTTAGTCTGTAATGTTACGTCGGTTGCTCAAGCTGTGTTTCTCGCGTGTGTCAGTAAATTTCGTTTAGAGACAAAACGTATTATTTAGTATAGAGGTCGATTTGCTCTGCACTGTACTATTTATTTTGTGTTTGCCTAAAAGTTTCTGGCACCAGTTTATTTTGATATGCCTTGCGGGCCTAAACCTGGCCTAAAGTGTAGCTCTAGCAAAACACGAGCAGCTTAAGTTATTAGAACCCAAGAATACGATGCTCATGCTAAAGAAAGAAGAAAAGATCAAGCTGAAATAAAGTCGCCCTTAGTGAAACATCCCCCTCCCCCAAACCACACACACACACACACACACACACATCCCAGCACCTTTTTTTGTTTTTCTGTTTTTAAAAATGTTGGAAATTGATTCTCTTCAATAGACAGGTTCGACGGTTTGAGCATATAGTTTCATCCAGAACAAAGCAATTAACCTGCAAATATGTACTGGAACGTTACACGTTTGGGTTGCCATTCAATAAATACAGGGAAAATTAGCAATGTCATTACCAACAATGCCCCACTCTCTGCAAACAATTAATGTGCGTCGTAACCGAGCAATGAACATTGCAGCTGGTTTAACTATCACCTCAAATAAACAACAAATAACTTCAAAAATAATCATAGGAACAAAGTAAAAATTAAGGCTTTGGTTAAACTTGCTTGCCTCTATATTGTATGGAAATATCAGGCTTGTAGCTTCATCAGGAGCAAAGTAATCAAGCCGCAAATATGTGTCAGAATTTTTCATGTTTGCGACTGTAATTCAATAAATACGGGGAAAACTCCAATATCAGATTTTTCTGGTGATTTTGGGATGAAACCACGTATGTGTACCAAATTACTTGTTTCTAAGATTAGTGGAAGTACAGTGGAATTTTGATGTCGGGGTGTTGTGCCGAAATAAAATTTTGAATTTCAATAACTTCAAAAATAAGAAATAGAAAGAAGTAAAATTAAATACATTAGTCAAAAATATTAAGCTCACTCTACAGAGAAAATCTGAGGTTTATAAAGTGATTAGGGCAAAAACCGATTTCACGTTAGGGGTAGGTAAGGGGGTAGGTATATGGAAATTTACGAGTTTCAGATTGTTCTTATAATATGTGGATAAAATGTTATCTGTTTACCAAATTTCAGCTTTCTACGGCTACGGGAAGTGCCTTAGAATTTTGATGATCATCAGTCAGTCAGTCAGTGAGTGAGTGACAAAATCGCTGTAGTTTGCATCCGAATAACATACGAACTAAGAACAGTAACAAAATAAAATTTAGTACTTTTGCTAAGATTGCTGACATCTATGCATAACAGAAATTTTAGACATGTAGCATAAATAAGACCGAAGAAATTGAGGTTCAAAAATGGCCCGAATCGCTTCGAGAAAAGAGTAGGCAGTGCCGCCGTTGACTCGACTTGGCGGGTGCACTGCCGTGCACCCAAATATGTTTAAGAACAGGATTGTTCAAGAGAATTGCTTAAATGTTTCTAATTCCAAGTATTAATGCAAGTTACGATGTCTAAAGGACTATTTGTTACGGTTTAAAATGATTTCTGTGGATAATTTTGTGTTTAAGTATCTTTAATTTCCTTTCTGACCATTTTGTAAGGATGTTAAATGATTATTTACCGACTTAATTTACTTCTGTGGAAGAAGGGTTGTATACAGTCGCTGGATTGTATGTATGCATGTAAACAGTATCTTTGAAGTCGTGTCTATGAAAATAAAAACAAGTTTAAATTGAATTGTACGGTGGACTGGTTATTTATCATATTAATTAAACCACGAATAATTGAACAATCTTTCTTCAGTAAGAGCATCAGATTCTTGGGTTCTAATAACTTTAGCTGCTCGTGCTCTTCTAGAGCTACACCTTAGGCCAGGTTTACGCCCGCAAGGCATGTCAAAAAAGGTGAAAAATTAAACTGGTGCCAGAAACTTTTAGGCAGACACAAAGTAATAGTACAGTGCCGAGGAAATCGACATCTATACTATATAATAAGTTTTGCCTCTAAACGAAATTTATTAACAAATCATATACTACCAGACTGCGCGAGAAGTACAGCATGTGCAACAGACGTAACATTACAGACTAACACACGCATCCATCTGTCTGTCACCATTCGATAAGTTATCAACATTTCGTGACTAAAACTGTTATTCATACCGAAAAAAATGTCGTGAGTCCTTCCTGCACATACAAAGTATTTCCTTGTCAAAATCCATCAATATCGGTATTGACGTTGAGTCGTCAAAACGTAACAAAAAGACATAGACTTATTTCCGCATTTATAATATTATTAGTGCAGATCTCACACACACACACACACACACACACACACACACACGCACACACGCACACACGCACACCTCACTACGAGAGAAACAACCCCTGAGGGATCAATATAGCGTAAAAAAGTTTATACGTACAGTATTCTCAGACCGCCTACGATATGCCATGCATTGCACCCCCTAAATTTGTGATATCTATAGTTTAACATGGAATCCAAACAACTGATCGTCCAGGCGTGTCTTATACGATCAAAAACAATTCTTATAAATCCTTGCTTCTACCGGGATTAGAACCGGAGACTTCAAGCATCAGTAAGCAAGCGCCTTGACCACGGAGCTACCAGACCGTTGTATGGGATGGTACTACAGAGACTTACACATCTTATGCGTCTGTCTATCGCCGTTCAGTAACTTTTCAAAATTATGATAATATGTATTATTTATACAGAAAAAAAGTATCCTATGTTCATCCTAATCATCCTAATTCCAAACAGTACTCCTTCTCAAATTTCATCACGATCTGATTAGCTGTTTAACCCAAAAAAAAAAAAAAAAACGTAAGAGACAGGCAGATAGACAGAGTTACTTTCCTATTTATAAGAGTATAGATATGAGTTCATGACAGCCATAAAATAAAATGTAATTATGTATAATTGTACACTATTATTCGTTTATGACATAATAAATAATGATACTGTATTTGAATCTGAAGTTTACTATTCATAAGCCCAAGAATCTGACTTATTAATTCTGTGAATGGAGTTATTCGTATTTTTAAATTACGAGGTTTTATTTGATTCCTATAATCCAAATCTGTTATGTCAGTATTTAGCAACAAAATTAAACGCTTCGTTAGGGTAAATGGTTGATTGATTCCTGTTATACATTATATGCATATAAAATTCGAAATGTATGGTTTTAGTTTATTTTTCTAAGGGCTTTACAGCTTACATTAAAGGAGGCAAGGAAAAGAAATGTGTTTGGATTCATCTTCCGGCGAAGATGAAGTAGGACAACGACTTCGAAAAGTCGCATCAAATTGACGCTCTTACCAGGTGGAGGTCCCAGTATTTTTTGTACATGATCCATGTATTTTGGGAGGTAGATCTAATTGAGTCCTCTTTTATGTTCTAATTCTGTATGTTCGACCTCATTCGATACATATACTTCTTTACAATAGTTCTTTTTTTCTTTTAGAAAGAGAATGTATAGTAATCGCCGTTTTCCATGGGCCCTTAAACATAGTTTTGAATTTCGTTTATACTACGGACATTTTGGAATGTTTGCTTTGAGGAAATATGCTGGTTGTTATTCTATGTGGTCAAGTACTCGCACAATTTGAAGATATACTTATCCTACGACATTGTTTTTACCGGATATGCCGCAATCGATTGTTTAATTTTGATTTAGAAGTAATAGTATCTTTGAGTACCAGGCAGCGCCAACGCGTAAGTCATTTCTAGTTCGTTTATGGTTGGATTTATTTTATGATTTCCTATCTGGATTTTTTTTGTTAGAGGGTAGTTCTGGTAAAATTTCAGCGTAAACTCTAGAATTAACAATCGTGTCCCAATAGGCTTAATACTCTAGCGACGCAGATGGGCGGTGATATGCTTTGGGTAACATGGAGTAGTAATTTAGCTGAACTGTGCTCTCTCGTGAAATCGAGCTTTTAGAGTGTAACACGGATCTGGTAACGGGAACACCGCTCATTTTAAATGTATCAACGAGACCGAAGCCTTCGCCTTTCCTCTTAAGTGATGAGATTTATGTTTAAATTTTAAAAATACCTCCATAATGCGTTAGGTTCTTGGCTTTAAATATGATACTCCGTGTCAAAGGCAAAGACGTAGGAAATAAAAAAAAAAAAGCTTCTTTGTGGCATAAACATTAAGCAACTAATCCTGTCACATTATATCAAAAGTATATTAGACTGTTGTTATGACAGACTCTAAACGGGCAATTACTGTGCATGTTTCGGCAGGAATTATTTTAACTTAGCTGTCATTAGACTACAATCCAATGTCAGTAACTATTTGTTAGACTGGATTTTATAGTCGTCGATATTTGAAGTCATTACTCCCGTTCCTTCAGTTTGTAGAGTCGCCGGGTGCTGGGGTTAGTGCCCCCATCAATCTCTTCGTAGCCGTAATTTAGTTCTGGACTATACGACAACGTTGTGACACTCAATTACTGAAGACCACCATCAAGTGATGGCAGAGATGACAACGGAGTGCTAGCGCCCGTGGGACATACTCAGCAGGGCTTAGGTGACGGACTGTGCACTATATTTCATCAACCGAGAAAACCGGGTTAATAAGAGTACGTCGACCGCTGTACACGATTGTAATAGTCCGGACCTCTAATCATTGTTCAAGGATTACGTATCTGAACCAGCCCTCTAACATTGGTAACAAATAAGGCATAAAAATGAAGCATCGATGTGTAGTCTAAGACATAGCAACTTCTTCGAGAAAGAATTTTTATGTCGGCTGTTTATATATATATATATATATATATATATATATATATATATATATCCTTTCTTATTGAAATTGGGTAAGGATGCGTTTACGTGTGCGCATTCCGTCCGTACGGGAAAAGTTGTGGATTTTGAAGACATTTTAAGAAAAAATTGTTTTTTTCCTAATTTTCTTTATCTTCTTAGCAATAAATTTATATTTGCGTGGCAGTTTCATCGTTGCTAACATCACCCCAGATACAATTAAGAAAATAAAATAACTTTCGTACCATTTTAGTATAGCTGAAATTTTAATATGATACATTTCTATGATCAAAGAATGTAATATAAATTTTCCAAACGGAAATTCGGTTGCTAAAGTAGAAGCCAGACCAATTTAACTCGCGGGGAGAATTGTTGAGTTAGAAGAGTGCGGCATGTAATTCGTTGATATCTGCGACAAAGAGTGTGAGGAGAGATAAGCAGTCACAGATGCTATTTTTTAAGATGGTGTCGAGTGCTGACGTTCGTTGTATCGTGTTTTGTAAATTGAAAATTCAGTTTCGTCGCGATGTGTGATGAAAAGAAATATGTAAAAAAAATCACGTTATCTTTTGTATGTAACTGTCAACATATTTACAAAACAATTTTTTACGTTTTCTTTTTTTTTTAGTTTAAAATGAATTACATACCACAAACATAAGGAACAAAAACTTGATACAAAACTGTTAAATGGCAGGTGAGACCATGGTGATTATTGTATACAAGAAAAGTTGTTCAGAACTATTCTCTGATTTTACCATGTAAATCGTTCAGAATTCTATAATAAGCTGGCGCGTATCATTATTCGTTAGCGCTAATTATATTGCTTATAAATTTTTCTCTTTCTATCAAAGAATTCATAAATTAAAGAATAGTATATAAATATAACACTAATTATTTTTTTAAAAATACAAAAAAACTGAATATGTCAACCATGAAATAATATAATTTAACAATTACCCCTCATGTCATAGTATACAAACTTTGGCAGTGTACACTTGAACATGAAAGAGTAAGGAAATGAAAAATCAGAATAATACAAACTTTTACTCTCTCCACATTCTCGTATGTGGAGAAACGAGAAAAATTATCTGTTTTCGTTTACTGGTTCCTAAATCATGATGTCAGATTTGAAGCAAAATTGTATCACGCTCAACAGGTATTAAAAATTGTGCCACCGGGAAAGAGCTTTAATTTAGTCTTAGCGAGGTTGTATGAGAGAAAATAGCTAGTGATAACTGTGTGTCACGATGAAAACACAGATTAACTCTGCTGTTATATAATTAGCTAATGGCTTGTGGAAGGATACTAAACAGTCATATGCTTTGTCACATTTTCAATCATATAATGTACTTTCTTCTTCACCTATATCAGATTAAATAAATTCATGATGACTGCAGGTTTGGAAAAACAAATAGTTTCTATTTAATCTCAACCACTGATAGTTATGAAAGTTTCTAGGGCTGCATATTGATGAGTGTTCAATCGGATTAAGCTTTAGGGGGCAACCCGTCAACCTGAACCATATTTATGTGATGCCAGCACAACACTAAAAATTAGCGTTGAAACTAAACTAAATAATATCAATACTTTTAACGTTACTGCAAACTGATAACTGAAAACCTTAACAATAAATGGGGTTAAATGGAAATAATTTTTATCAAGATTCGCTAGGGCATCCGGGGAAAGGCACAACACAAATTTCTGAACGTTCAGTGAGATAAAAAGGTATCCAGTTTTTTTACACCAAATTAACTACTTTAAAAATATACAAAAAGTACCTTAATCAAATAGTTCTAAGCAATAATTTTTAAATAGGAATAATTTATCTCTCTCTCTCTTTTTGTTAACACTTAGTGTTACTACACAACACTAACAACAATAGTCTCCATATTGCATACCATACTGTTTTATTATTTTGCAGTTTTTTTTTACTGGAAAACTTACTCTATAGAATAATATTTTGTAAAAAAAGTAATTGAAGGTGATAGAAACATATAGGACCTATATTATCTGTTTAAAAATGGCAGCATAATTTTTATTTATATCTTCAGAAGGTACTTTCATTGCGTATACAACTTTTACTGTCAAATTACGAATTGAAATTGTATCTGGTGTTGTAAACTAAATTACAACTTCAAATTTTCCTGCAGAGTCAATATTTTATACACGTCAGATGTTTTATAACATACAATAAAAAAATAGCTGGTGAACTATAAATTTGTGGAATGAATTTGACAGTTTCAGTTCTTCGGAAACTTGGGAAGAACTCGTAAATATTGCCATGCATTATTATGGAGTCACCACTATTGAATTTAGGGCCATAATCAGCATCGGCCTTAGTCATTGCGAGGCCCCAGGCGGCAGATCTTTGCGAGGCCCTTGTCCTTTGTACAAAATATATTAATCGTAGGTATTTCTGATGATCAACGAAAAATACAAACATCATAAAAATTAAAATATTATATTAGGAGAGTTATTAAAAGTTAACAAACATAAAGATGACAAATCATTAAGATTAAACTGAAGTACATTGAGGTCTTGGAAGATATACGCAGGGATTTAAAAATGATGTTTGCGACTTTTCCTGAAACTAAAATATTTAATAAAAGCACAAGAATCTAACGAATGAGCTATCTCATTTTCAATTCAAAGAATAGAAAGAGATGAAAATTAATCTTGTGTCATGGAATTCCTCAAACATTTTTTAATATTTTTTTACCATGAAAAACTTCTTTCTGCGGACGCAACTGTATTACGTGTGGCGGTATTAATTCTCAAGACTTATTTGTTAGTGGGGTACACTTCAGTAAGTCAGTTAATGTTTTTTTTTTTTCTATTATTTATTTCACCACTGTGATACCGCCGTAGTTTTCTTCATTTAGTTCTTGTCCATCAATATCAGATGTTTCCCCTACTATTATACGAATGTGACAGTCAATAAATCTAATTGAGAAATTTTGATTAGTTAGTAATTAATATATACTTTACCATCAATTAAACAATTTTACAATACTGTTACACTAACAGCTGAAGATAAAATAAATATTTTTAACATAAACTTTGATCAACTGGGGTAGCTGCGCGAGGCCCCTCCAAGAGTGAGGCCCTGGGCGATTGCCCTGTTCGCCACCCCCTAAGGCCGCCTCTGGCCATAAAGTTTACGTTTGATTACCATTAGATACAATTAAGCATGGCACGAAATCACAGATATTAAATGTTATTTTATTATGAAACTTAAAAGTTTCTATGAAAATCCATCAGGACAAAATAATATAAATTTACGCTTTCATTTTTAACATCCCTGTCGATTTACTAAAGAACTCTTTTAGAAAAATAGTCCTAAATGAAACAATTGGCAACGGATGTACAGACACACACATTTAATCAAGTCGTTAATCATAGTCACTAAATTTTGTTTGAAATTTTTTTAGATATCTGTTCAATAATGTTTCATTTATCATATTCACAGAAACTAACGGGTACAGAATCAGAATAGGCCTAGCTAAAGGTTACACCAGGGTGAATGGTGGAGTGAAAATTTTAAATGTGAGCACTGATTTATGATAATATTTTTTCTCTAATTTGTCGAACCATAAAAAGAACAAGTTTCGAAACTAAACTTCTACAAGCGTTGACTTGTAACAAACACAATACGTAACATGAACAAGGATCGATTCACACCACTACGCTGAGTCATCACGTACTACAAATCGTTTATTGTGTTACGTTCACATAGGGGTCAGTTAATTGATAGAGCTTACCTCCCTGTCTCTCTAAAATTCGTCGCAATTCTGTTGGATTGAAGCATAAAGTTCAGTGTCAACAGCGGTCGGACCGTATTGCCGCATCAAGCGGCAGTTATAATTAATCGACGCTAATGACTTGTAAAGCAATGAACTGCAGTTAATCACCGATAGAATTGTTCCCGAACAGTGTTGTCTGTACGGTTTATCTGTTTAACGAACACTGTTATTAATTGAAAACCTATCAGCAGACTTTCGCACTAGTTAATAATCTAACTACGTACAGTGTACCTTAATTGTTGTGTCATATAACACAGTGTAACATGATCTTCACTATGAATGTTATTACACTCTTTCCTTAGATACGAAGTTTTGGAAAAACATATATTTGAAATTCTTATGTGTGAATGTATTATTTTTCTTTTATCTTCCCCGATGCCATTATTCAGCTTGTATATTCAGTGAGCTCTCTTTAGCCTCATATACTATGACTCTATCAGCCAGTAAGAGGCAAAAAACCGAGTGTAGTGGGTGGGAGGGAACACTTTGGCTTCGCATTCTGGAGGATGCAGGTTCGAATCCCCTGCCATCCTAATTTTGACTTTCCGTGGTTTCCTTAAACCATTTCAGGTGAATGCCGGGACGGTTCCTTCAAAATTCCATGGCCGAATTCCACCCCGTTCTCTGCCCCAGTCCTTTCCCACCTCTAATGACCTCGACATCGACGAAGAGTAAAGATATTTTTAAAAAAAGCAAATTAAACGTATGACCATCAGGCAATGCTACGACGTTTAGTGTTATGACAATCTTCCGTAAATTAATCTGCAGACGCGGACAATTTCAGATAATTACATGTTTGCATGGACACTTGAAAAAAGCAAATAGATCGATTTGTGTAGCGAGCACATTGAACAATACCCCCTATTCATTGTTGCCAGGAATAGCTCTTGTAATCCTTTATTCTGGTTCATTGCGTCGCATCTTCGGCGTCCTGTAGTCAAGGGATTAAGAAGATAGCAAACAAGTTCCTATCACTGAGTGGGAAACGAGGCAATTTGGGGCCAAGGAGTATCATGCTGCCAGTGTTTGCCACGCGGAGAAGAACTTCCGCAGATTTGTAAATTCGCGGAAGGATAAGACGTTTTCATTCGTTTGAACACACCTATGTGTATCCTATCAGTCTTTCATCTAGAAAAGACAAGAAGAAAGATCTAAAAAGTCATGAACTCATAGAGCGCAGGACTCTGTTTTATTCTTGGAGTTAATTATCCTTGACACAGGCAGCCAGCGGAATTTGGTTATCAAGATACTTATCTGGGTTTTCGTTCTGATTATAGTTCAAGGCCGTCTTCTGAGAGCAGTTTTCAATGACGACTGGATCTCCAAATCTCTTGTAGGTCGATTAAATGCCCGGTTCTATTACAGACCTGCATCGATTTCGTCTGTAAATGAGAGGTCAACGGCTCAGGCTATAACAGTATGATATTTTTACAAAATAAGTCAAAACGAGGTTAGTTGTTGCGGAGATAGATAAAAGAGGCATTACAGATTGCTAAACGCCCTAACATTAACAAGGACAACAGCCGGAAACATCATGATGCATGGACTGCCTTGCTGGGAAGAAAACAAATCACTCAGTGACCCCCACCGAGTCACCCAACCACCGGAAAGTAAAGCTCTCCTGATTGGATGGACCATTAGAACCTTCCAGGCAACCTAACGTTAGTTGCAATTTTTTTCAGATTTGCAGAAACGTCGGCATTTTATAATAGAACGTGGCGGATCGCGGAAAAATGGGAACTATTTATTCAAAACGCGGAAACCTTCTAATGCGCCAATATGCTTCCTAAAAAAACAAATTTATACACTTTAATTCGTAATTGCCATAGGCAAAGTTGGCGTTCAACATCTTACACTGTTAGAAAAATATACATGTGATTAAAAAGAATAATAACAGGGTTACTAAGCAGGATACATGTATTTAACATTCGGTAGCCGAACAGCTCCTCAATATTATTATTCATTTGTGCTTAGCTCTGAAATAAGTCCATAGGTTAATGCAGAGCTCTGACGCATTCCCGTGTTACATCTTGTAAGCGTGTTGGGTGGGAAGTAATGATCTGGCCTCACATTCGGGAGGATATGAATTCTTTTCACCATCCAGCCGTGAAAATATCGGTATTCCATGGTTTCCTCAAATCACTCCTGTTCCTTGCCCCCAGTCTTTTCCCGTCTCTAATGCATCGACGTCGACGAGGCGTAATGCCATAATCGAAGAAAGTTCTGTACTAATCTCATCATACCCCATTGCCATCAGAAGTTTCATTTTCAAAGATTTGTTTCGAATACTCTAGTAACAACCATTTTTTCCAGTGTATAATCTGTAACGAATGGGTATAATTTTAAGTCATCATAGCATAGCATCTTCAGACGAAGTAACTTTCACGTGCAGATGGAGGCATGTAACATAATTCTTTTTAGATGCAGCAAGCTTCAAGGTTAACAGACGTGCAGAGCGTGAGAAACCATTCTCTCACCCTGCCTGTTGTAAGGTACTTACAAAACTAAGACTTTATGAACCAATTATGGGATAGCTATTTGCTAGACACGTGGTGAATAGCAAATGTAAATGAATGTAATTCCCACTCACAAGACCCACAGTCTCATAGCGCAGTTCTATACTGACGCTCAGCGAGTTTATTTCTTTTTCTATCGAAACTTACTACCATATTATTCTATGGTATATACACTCAAATCTAAGGGTCATGTCCTTTTTTCATGAAAATCCTTCTTTTTTTTTTTTACAGGATGGAAATTTCTTGTGTGGCTAATCGTCTTTTGACATCATCATTTATAATGCAATTTAAGTAACAAATCCTCTTACCATTCTACTGCATTCACTAAAATTCTGCCCTTACTTTTGGCCCCTTTTTTACACGCTTTATATTAGCTTGACTTGTATGTATGTATGTATGTATGTATGTATGTACATATGTATGTATATATGTATGTATGAATGTAACGGAATTTTACAACTCCATTTTGACCCACTTCCAGATGTCCGAGCTGGTTGAATTTTGGCACACATATTAAGAACCGGTGACAATACAAGAATTTCATAGCTATATCCTGCTATTCTCATTACTTTGACAGTAACAATTCAAAAATGGTTGAATGTCGTGAAATTTTGCAATTTAATTTTAACCCAATTACAGATGTCCGAATTGTTTGAAATTTTGCTGATGTATTGATAACTGATTAAAATACAATAAATTCATAGCTATATATTGATATTATCATTACTTTGACAGTAAAAACAGAAAAAAATTGCACACGTTTTAAGAACCGTTGACAATACAGCAGTCTCTTGGCAACGTCCCGCTATTCTCGTTACTTTGACCATCTCCAGTTTCCCGGTTGTGATTTACGAGCCTTGGTTGCTGACGACGATCGTCTTCCACTGTCTCCTATCTGGAAAGGTTTCTCTGTCTGCAGTCACTTAACGTGATGTTGAATAGTGAGTATTATTATAGAAGAGTAGTCTTCCACATTTACCCTGCTATTGGACCTCTGGCTGAGCTGCCATTTAATTGTATTTAACTCGTGGAAGTAATAATTAAAAATGAAACTACAACACAAAGATAAAGAGAGATTGGCGAAGAAAAGCCAACAGTAGGAAACATACTTTTGAAACTATCTGAAGCCAGCAGTTGGAAACATACTTTTGAAACCATCTGAAAAGCCAACAGTAGGAAACATACTTTTGAAACTATCTGAAGCCAACAGTAGGAAACATACTTTTGAAACTATCTGAACTAAAAAGTTAAAAATAAAATTGTAGTTTAAAAAACTAAAAACACACTTTCGTAGTAATGTGAACTAAAAGGTTAAAAATAATCTTTAAATATAAAGATTTTGTTTAACAGTGATGGGACGTCCCACAATACAGGATAAATTTTTTTTTTGAATAAGCTTAAAGAATAAAGTCACTGATTACAAAATTAACTTTAATGTAAAAAAAAGCGTGGGGTGCTCTCTACACAACTTTTGACAATGACTCTACCTTTACAAACAGCGAACGACAAAAAATATAAGACAACTTATATAGCACCCCATGCTTTTTTACATTAAAGTTAATTTTGTAATCAGTGACTTTATTCTTTAAGCTTATTCAAAAAAATACTTTATCCTGTATTGTGGGACGCCCCATCACTGTTAAACAAAATCTTTATATTTAAAGATTATTTTTAACCTTTTAGTTCACATTACTACGAAAGTGTGTTTTTAGTTTTTTAAACTACAATTTTATTACTTTAATCCAGGCCTGATTCCGTTATGACTATAATTATGTAGTAAACCAGACTAGAAGTCTATTACACCCTGCATTATGATTCGTTACAACACAAATAATCAGTAACCCTTAATAATGAAACCATACATCAAAGTGGACGAAGCAACTGTTGATTGACTTTAAAACTCGCGACTTCATTTTATTTAGCTATACATTCCTGACAACAAGCCTAACTTAAAAAGATTTAATACACTTTGAAAGCAACAGCTTGTTGATATAAACTGGAACTACCGTGAAATACTTACTTCTGCGACTGGCGCTGCAACCATTATCTCCTAAATAATCGAAAGTGGTTAACTAAACACTACAAACCGATTGTGGTGTGTGGGTGGTAACGCTCTGGTCTCGCATCCGGAAGGATGCGTGTTCGATTCCCGGTCCTGCTATGCAGATTTGGTTTTTCAATGGATTCTCCAAATAACTCCGGGATAATGCCGAGATGGTTTCTTAAAAAGCCACGGCCGATTTACTTCAAGTTCTTTGTCCAAATCCCTTTCCGCCTCCAATAACCTCAACAAGGCGTAAAGCCAAAAAACTAATACCCATCAAAACGAGTATTTACATTGTATGTTAGACATACTTTAAGGTGCTTAAATTCTCATAAATCCATTTAAGTAATAATATTCCCTGCAAATAACAAACATAAAATAATGAATTAAATACGAATTAAAGATGAGAAAAAGGTATCGTCAGTTACAAATGCCGAGTTTTCATTGATTAAAAATGTAAATAGTTGAAAATGTTTTCTTATATTATTCGTGAGAACGAGGTATCTTACTTGCAACATTACTGTCGTTTAAAGAATTCACGTGAGCGATCGTCGAAGCAGATATGTCGCTTTAATTTTCGCCTCTGGGCCATGTTGTCGCTATGGATATAATATAATTAACTTTCTCACCGGGGGCTTATTTAGACGTGATACAATTAAGTGGCAGGCGTGTGGTATCCTGGTGTGCGCATGCTCCAATATTGCTCGCCATCATCACCCTGGGGCCAGGTAAGCAGAAACAGGGAGCGACGTGACGGTAATCCCTGTACAAACAGGCACCATCACGCCACTCACTCGCGACTGCCAGCGTGAAATATGGTCGACAGCTGGCACGCGCTTATTGAGGTACCAACTCAGTCACTCCAGCTCTCACTCTTAACGTCGCCAATAACTGAGATTAATTAACTTTTTTTCTTCTTTTCCCTACAGCACCTACACCAGTACCAGGGCTGGGTTAATAGCCGCAATGTACAGGTAATAGATCAATGAGTTGGGATTGGAAGAGCTAGTGCTCCACATTACGTTTCATGACCTCTGCCCTAGGATATTTAGTGAATACAACACTCTACTAAAACTATTGACTTAGTGAAGGAATGCGTGAAATATTTCAGAAATGATTTTAACTTTTATTCGAGATATTTCAGCGATTCTACTCGTCATAATGTAGTGTGAACATTCTTTTATGATGCTGTAACAATTACCACCTTCATTAAACGTAACGAGTTGCAATACGACGGTATTACATACAAGAGAATGGGTAATAGATCGCCGAAGATTTAATATCTGTGGGAGCTTATTAATTGACGCAATAAAGCGATTTTTTTTAATTATGGCTTTACGCCTCGTCGACGTCGCGGTCATTAGAGTCGGGATAGGTGTAGGGCCAAGGAATGGGAAGGAATTCGACCATGGCCTTTTGATGGAAGCATCCCTGCATTCGCCTGGTGTGATTAGGGGAAACCATGGAAAACCCAAATCTGGATGCCCGGACGGGGATACGAACCGACGTTCTCCTAAAGCGAGGTCAGAGCGTTAACCGCTAACCCACCACGCTCGGTTCAATAGAGCGAGAACAAGTAGATAACTTTAAGGTATAGAGTTAAGTATATATTTATAAATGTATTTTGGAATATTTTAAGAGGGAGGCAACCTAATAATACCATGAGAACTCATAGATATAAATATGCTTGGAACGAAGGTACAAGGTAGCGGCCATGTGTGGGTGTTACTACGTGACGGTCTGACGTCATAAACCAGATTGGCTCAACCGCAAGGTAGTCAATCTACTAGGGAAAACATAATATGGTTCTCAGAGAGAAAGAGGTGTAGCGTAATGTCTCTGGTTTTTGTAGATGAACGCCGATTTGGCAGAGGTGGTATACCAGATCCCCTCAGGGCTGAGAGGTAAGGGCGGTAGCGCCGTTTACAGTTTTGTTGAGGAAGAAAGCGAGGATTGGTTGCCGTTCTCCATGTGCCGTTATGTCCGCTCCCAGTCTGCTGCCCCATTTTGTATAGCTCAGTGTATCATTCAACAGTATGACACATTGTCTTTTAGAAAAGTACATCGATGGGTGACTGCCTGAAACTCATCGAGGTCTCACATCAGCTACAAATGAAGTAAACCTAATCTTCGCCCTCTCTCCTGTTTAATTTTGCTCTCTCTCGTGTGTTTAATGTTGTAAGTGATCAAATATACTTCAATTAAATATAGTAATATATCTTAAGGACGGAGTGCGACTAAACATTTTTGACACCTAGAGGACTCCTCTGAAGAAAGCCACAACTTGATGGCTGAAACTTTAGGTTTCGATAAATTGACGCGGTTCTACGCGGGTAACCAAGATAACGTGATTCATATTGATCACATTTGTAAAGGTTCATTCAGTGACTCAGAATAAATCAGGGAATTTAAAAATAAAATTTTATGGCAATGCTTTCCTCATCTTCCAACCGTACTTGCCTGTATTTCTAGAAGTGAGTCAAGGCTCAAGAATAAACAATCTTCGGTAGTGAAATCAATTAACAGAAACTGACAAACGTGTCTGAAATAAAGAATATTCATGGTGAAAGGCATAAGATGGCTGCAACTAAGGTAAGAAATTGCATTATAGTATAAATATATGTGAATAGAAACCATCGGAGCTTTCACAGTGAGTAATACGAATGAAACATTTCAAAGCTTTAATTATTGGTGATTAATCACTAATTGACAATATTGGTATTTATTAAACAGTCCGTTTTTTCGTGAAAGGATACATTAGGTGTCTTTAAATAGTTCTCCTTCATTCGTCGATAGTGAACAACGGAAATTAACTGAGTGTGAAAATAAGTAGCTTACGTGAAAAGAGTCTTAAGTTGTTTACTTCAAAAAGCACATTGAATATCGAGTGTTTGAACAGTCTCTTGATATTTCAAGCAAACAAGGTGAAAACTGTTTTCATGAAATACACTCTGCTGGATTAAATCGATTGACTGCCTTATGCCAGTCCGATTTCCAAAAAACCGACTTCCCCAAATCAACTGATTTGTCGTTATTTCTGACCCTGGAAAGCGATAGAAGTATCAGAGAGGCAAACTACAGTAATGCAAAATTTGATTTGAAAACTGTATACAGGCGGCAATTAATCTGCCAGTAGGAAAGGACGTGGTGATGACGGAGGAAAAGAGGATTGGGGTGAAAGGGGCAATGAGTGGGGGAACAGCCATATTACGCGGCTGGCTGCTTCCGTTATAATAACCATTATTTCCATTGTTCTCGACGAGGCGCAAACTATGCTGAAAGATCGATGGTTCGATAACAATGCAGGAAATGTATTTGTTCCTCCCTGTTAGGTAATCATTTCATACCTTTTGTCAGCCGAATCTGACAAAGCCTGCAACAGCTGGCTCTACCTTAAATGGCGAATATAACAGCTGTGAACGAAACTAGTGGCCGACCGGCAACGCTCGGGGTTCGCAACTGGAAAACGTAGGTTCAAATTCCCACCCAGCCATCCAGATTTCCACTTTCCATGTTTTTGCAAAATCACTCCAGGTTGTAAGAAGGTTGCTGAATTCATTTCAATGATCCCAATCCACCACTAATGATGAAACTCTGACAAAAAAAATAGGAATTGGTAACCACCGATAAAACTTAAGGAATCATTCCGGAATTAAATAAAACCACTGCGGGCTGCATGTATTTTTTTTCTACATACAGTCAATTAGCACTTAAATTAAGCGTCAGGGAAGTATCAACGCCAATTCAAAACTGAGCGTGATGGATGAGTTGTAACTTTCTAGCTGCGCATTTGGGACGGCGCAGGTTCGAATACCGGGATGGTTCCTTCAAAAAGTAATATCTGATTTCCTTTTCTTTCTGTGTTCCCAGTCCTTTCTCTCCTCTAATGACCTCGACGTCGACGAGGCGTAAAATCATAACGAAAAAAGCTAATTTAAAGAATTAAGAGCTTTTTAAACAAATGAACAAAAAATTGGCAAACGAATTTGCACTTAATATAAACTAGAACCATAAAAATGTCTTGAAGAACGACAGCTTTCTTCGTTTGTTTTTTGCTTTTCTAGTTTTTTTTTTTGGCTTTACGCCTTGTCTACGCCAATTTCGAGGTCATTAGATTTGGGGAAACCTTGGAAAACCATAATATGGATAGCCGGATGGGAATTTGAACCGGAGTCCTTCCGATTGCCAGAGCGTTACCCCTCACCCAGCACAGCCTAAGAGCGATAATTAATAATAAGAGTGGGTTAAATGCAAAAGTAGTATGAGATTTAGTACAAAATTTAAGGAAATTTAGTCATTTCGAATCTAATGGTGAAACAAAGTATCACCAGAAAAAAGATGTCGTTCATTAATTCTTCAATCTGTCAGACACTTTATCTGATATAAGGACTGATGTCATTGATTAATTTCACGTTCCATATCTTTTTTTTTTTTTTTTTTTTTTTTTTTTTAAAAAATAACGAAATCTAGGTAGTTAAATTATTTACAAGTTCTAGCAGAGAAGACTTCACGTTCAAATCTCTAGCCACTTACTCTATCTTTTTAAACTATTTTTCTAGATTTCCGGGTAGGAGGCTGGGGATTGCGTGAACATCACATCCCGGGGAGGAAACTAACAGTTTTCGATCACCAATAAATGAAAGAAACCGGAATATAACAATGTAAATTGGATACTATACTGTATTTATTTTAGATTACAACCTGCACATTAAAATCCACGCAGGATTGCGAAACATATTTTTAGTAAAGGTTAAATCCTACCTGATGATAGAATTTTTAGAAGCTTAGGGTAATTTTTAACCTGCTAATTTAAATAAACTATTGCAACATGGGGATACGTTTAATTGCATCTTCAGTAATTAGTGTTAGTCAAGCAATATGTATTAATATTTTTAAGTCATGCCATATGAGTAACATTCAGTAGTCACGATCAGGTCAATGATACGTCACACTAAATGCTGTCCGTACTAGTGTCATGCTCGAACTCGCTCGATTATTTCTGTGATCAGTCCTCTCTACTCCGGCGAGCTGTGGCCGCTGGAACTTCCCCAGGCTCAGTGGACAAACGAAGGCTCGGCGGACAAACGAAGGCTCGGCGGACAAACTAAGGCTCAGCGGACAAACGAAGGCTCAGCGGACAAACGAAGGATTGGCGGACGAACGAAGGTTCGGTGGACAAACGAAGGCTCGGCGGACAAACGAAGGCTCGGCGGACAAACTAAGGCTCAGCGGACAAACGAAGGCTCAGTGGACAAACGAAGGCTCGACGGACAAACGAAGGCTCGGCGGACAAACTAAGACTCTGCGGACAAACGAAGGCTCAGCGGACAAACGAAGGATTGGCGGACGAACGAAGGTTCGGTGGACAAACGAAGGCTCGGCGGACAAACGAAGGCTCGGCGGACAAACGAAGGATCGGTGGGCAAATGAAGGTTCGGCAGTGCAGGAATAATGCGCAATCTCTTCCTCTCCCTTGCCGTGCAACAAGGATGGTACATGATAAAAAAAAAGGGCAAGATGTACGGTATATCAAGTATTACTACCAACATTTTGTGTATGTTCTGTCAACTGAATCGCCATAGACATGAAGTACAACGTATATGTGTTTGTTAAACATATGTAACATAAGTATTACAGACTATGAGATCAGAACACAGTGTAATGAAAACTATAACGTAAATAAGTTATCTATCGCTACTAACATACATAAAGTACACCCTGAATCCATATTTAGCGAATTATGATTTACACGTATGTTTCAAATATATAACCTAGCGTGGTGGTGTAACGGTTAGCGTTCTGGCCTCGCATTCGGGAGGACGGCGGTTCGAATCCCCGTCCGGGCATCCAGATTTGGGTTTTCCATGGTTTACCAAATCACTCCAGGCAAATGCCGGGATGCTTCATTGAAAAAGCCATATCCGAATTCCTTCCCATTTCTTGCCCCCCCATCCTTTCACGTCTCTAAAGACCTCGCTGTTAAGAGACGTTAAACAGCTAAAACAAAAACAAATATATATATATATATATGATATTTTGTAAGGATTGGAACCTATTAATACACAACATTGAACTCACTTTAATGACATAACTGATATCACTTAATTAAAAAAGATCAGTCATATATTCCAAGAAAGATTGTTCCACTTTTTTATGAATTTACCGGAACATCGGCATTAAAATGTTGAAATGTGGTGCAATCTGCCTATTTTTACTTTTTCATTAACATGCTTGTGGCCGGTGTTTAAGTATCTGAATTTTCCGAAAGTAAACGTATACAGTCTTGTAAAATGACACAACAGCACATTGAAAATAATAATAATAAGAAGGCATATACTCTCCACTATTTAATTTTTCAGTTACTTCCTTCTTCGATTTAGTGATTTTAAGAGCGCGATGCAGTTCCTGGCTATTCCGATTGTACAGGCCGAGTACCGCACCACACAGCAAGCAAATAACAGACCGAGCCTAGTGTCAGAGCTTACGTCCACGCTCAGTCCTCGGTGCCTGGCGGGCAGAGGTCGCGCTAGTAGCGACAAACCGAGCAAGCCTAGACAGCGTTTCCACTGCTCTAGTACACACCTCAGAATGTCAATAAAGATATTGACACAAGGAACGCTGTGGGTTTATTTGATCCTGGGAAAACGAAAAATGTAATTTAAATGTTCAGGGTTGCTTATCTTTCTACGACAATTATTATTATTTACCCTAGCGCACTTATTGTTTGGGTGGGAGACCCCATCTACATCTACATATATACTCTGCAATTCACAAAATTGTGGGTGGCAGAGGGTGCTCAGCACCAAGGCTAATCTCTTTGTTGTGCATTCCAATCCCTAATGGTACGAGGGAAAAAAGAATTCATATAAGAATCATTGCGGCACCTTATTTCTCTAATCTTATCTATCCTGTCATTCCGGCTCAAATAGGTTGGTGGACGAAGTATTTCACTACACTCGTGAGTGAAAGTGGGAGTACGCATGTTTACCAATAAGTTTAAACGAATCATGCGTCTATCTACCAGAGACTCCCAGCCTAGTCTACTAATCAGTTCTGTGACGCTTTCATAAGGACTGTAGCAAGCGGTCACGAATCGAGCGGCTCTTCTCTGTACTTTCTCTATACTTTCGATCAACCCCTTACGAAACGGATCCCAAATGGCACAACAATAGTCCAAATGTGGACGCACAAGAGATTTGTACGCTATCTTTGTTTGTTCATTATAATTTTTCAAGATTCGACCTATGAATCTCAGCCTAGAATTAGCTCTACGTACCAACGAATTAATGTGTAAGTCCCATTTCATGTTCCTTTGTACTGTTACTCCCAAATATTTCATAGAATCGACCATATCAATAACTGAATTGTTTAACTCGTATTTCTGAACAATTGGATTCTTTTTGTTAGTTATGCTCATTGTCTTGCACTTTTTACAATTTAGCGTAAGTTGCCACTCAGCGCACTATGCCAAAATAATATCCAGATCACGCTGAATTTCTAAGCAATCGGCCAAATTCCTTACTTCCCTATAAATAACCGCATCATCAGCAAACAATCTAAAAAGGCTTTTCACTTTGTCTCCGAGATCGTTTATAAAAATTAAAAAAAGAAGTGGTCCTATTACACTTCCTTGAGGTACCCCCGATGTAACATCTAGACTAGAAGAACTTTCTCCTTCAACGACGACATACTGCGACCGACCAGTTAGAAAATCCTTTATCCATTCAAAAAGCTGATCCGATATACCGTACGCTCGTAGCTTCGCTAAAAGGCGGTTGTGTGGCACAGAGTCAAAGGCTTTCTGAAAATCTAAAAAAATGGCATCTACTTGTGAACCTGCATCAATAACTTTCATTACGTCGTGTGTAAATAGGGCCAGCTGTGTTTCACATGATCTTTTCTTCCGAAATCCGTGTTGATTTGTTGTAAGCAAATTATTATCATCTAGAAATTCTTGTCTCCTGCCTTTGTCATGAGCAATAGTAACAATCTTGTATATTCTAAGATATTAGAAAGTAAACTTCACGGTTGGAGTGCCTATCAGACCATAGGATCCTAGTAGCATTATATTTTGCAATCCAGCTTTCTTCAAGGTTAATATGTTACAACCCACAACTGGGAAAGTGACTCCCCACCGTACCTCAGTACAAAGTACTCGCACCGAGCGTATTGGATGAGTGGTTACGCTCTGGACTCGCATTAGGGAGGACGCGGGTTCTAATCTTCCTCCGGGCATCCAGATTTGGGTTTTCCATGGTTTCCCCAAATTACTCCAGGTCAATGCCGGTATGCTTCCTTCAACAGACGACCGAAAACGAGCACAATGTTCTATCCTCCCTAAGCTGTGTCACGAAGCGCACTTTGAGTTGCACACGGAGCCCGTCCTGTCCGGCCATAACAAGATTTAACAGCTACTTTACATGAGATAGTTAGTCATTAGTGGTGCACAGAATTGTCTTATAGCTATTTTCTAGTAAATTACATTTCCTGAATGTATATTTTGTAGAATATACAACAGTTTATTTAATGTCATTAACAGATATCTTGACTTTACCATCGTGCTTTTCTTTCTGACACTAATTCCTATTCACTTTAATGGCCGTAAGCATCAGAGTCAGTAAATCTTGGACCACGAAGCCACATATTTTACAAGAAGCTAACTTAGAAGTGAGCAGGTCGAACGAACCCATAGTTTGCGTTTGGTAACAAACCACTCGCTTTGATACTCACTGGAGGAGTAAATAATGTATTGCCATCTGTTCATGAAACACTTAACCTGTGTGTTGTATGATTAGAACAAATTTTGTTTTATTGTGCGTAGATTAAGGATCGTCCCACAATTCACAGGAAACCTAAAACCTGTAATTAGGGCGTCGGGTAAGCTCGTTGTACCTCGCCAGTGTAGTTTGTTGACTTCTGGCCGCTAAAGTGCGCTGTGGAACAGGATTAATCTCGGAGGCCATTTCGCGACGGTAAGAGCTCTTCCGCAGCGAGCCAATCCGGTTATCAGCTTTCCCGGCAGCCACAACCTCTGACACCATCCTCTTTACTGCAATTTTCTCATTCCACTGACGCAATCGGTTCAGCATCTCTGAGAAGTTCGTCTGTATGCACCGGTCAGCAGAGCCCGCTCTAGGGGGAGGGGGGGGGGCAAACCGGGCGCTAAAATTTTGGGGCGCCATTTCGGCTGTAAGTGTGAGAAAAATATTAATAATATTAATGGGTTAACCCTTTCATGGGCGGTGGGAAGATAGCTTCCCACATACTTTAAAGTCTTCCAGGGGCCAAGAGACTCAACATTCCCACATCTAGCTGGTGCTGCCATTTGTATATTAGCATGAGAAACACGCGAAAATTCCCGCTGCTGCCAGCAGTCACACTGACAACAATAGACGGTGCATTATTTGTTTTTGGGCTCAGTTTCGTGTCAGTAAATCGTCGTTTTGGTGTTACTTCGTGGTTATTTTTGTATATCTGCAGTTAGCAAGACAATTACTGTCAGGATTCTCATCAAGGAAACGACGTGGGCGTCCACCTGTATTCGTTTTAAAAAAAGCAAAAAAGCACACAGTATTAGTGTTCCTAATGAAGTCAGACTGTCAAATGTGGGTGAACATCTTCCAAAGAGAACTGTGAAGTATAGGCGTTGCCTTTTATGCAGTACAAGAAAAGAAGGAAGAAGAGCAAGAATAATGTGCTCAAATTGCAATGTCGCTTTGTGTGTTGATCCATGTTTCAGACTGTTCCATAACACTCAGTAGTGTAACTTTTGTTAATATTTTGTGAATAAAGGTACATCTACCAATAATATACATTTTTTAATATTGTTTTCCAGTGTAAATTTTTGAAAGAAAATTTTTTACAAAATTTTCAAAAAAACCAGTGCCTAATATTTTTTGGTTTTTGCGTGGAATGTAATAGGTGTTCCATAGCAAGTGATTGAACCCCCAACTGTTACCTCTAATAAGCTCAGAAAAATGTGCCCACGAAAGGGTTAAATACCAAATTAATAAAAAAATTCCACATACCGTTTTTTTCGTTCGTTAATTCCGCCATAGGAGCAACTTCAAAATGCGCCGCGTCCGCGCCACGTCTCTTCTGTATGAATTGGGCCTTAGCACGCGAGTAGAACGCGTTGTTGTCTCAATTTGCTTATTATTGCTAATTACAAAAGTGGTTTCATTACACAACAGCATTAGTCTTACTATTACGTTATTAATAATAAGTGGAAGTTCATAAAATTTACTTCAGGATTTCATAATTTCAAAAGGTAAGTACATCTATGATTAAACTGTTATTTAGTTGGATATACGACATAAGCGCACAACGACAAAAGCACACAGTAGGTGGGGGCTGTTACATCTGCCCTCGGCTACCTGCACTGATTCCGACGTTATACTGCCAACAAGTTACTAGACGCGGTGAAAAGGAGTGTTTTTCGCAATTTCAGCTAGGCTCTGATACATGGAATCGTAGTGCTTGGCGGGAGATGCTGAGTATTTATTTTATTGAATTGATGAACTAAATGGATCTGTTATTGGAAATCGAAGTGAAATAATTTGCATAATAATTTCTTCTCGTAATCCGAGCCTCACAGATTTGTTGTACAAATTAGATACAGGCATTGTAAGTGTTATGGTTGGGTTAAATTACATACGCTAGCTTTGATCGCTTGTGAAAATACTGTAGTTTAGTGGGTGTGGGACAGTACTTACAATCATTAATAAATAAATAATATTACCAGCTGCTGATTACCAATTAGTTACCTCACATACCGTTAGTATATTCAATTTCGAATATTAACTGCTAATATATAATAACACATGATGCTTATTATATATACGAATGCGGTTTACAGATATACTCTAATTGCTGCATTTGTAAATCGTCTCAACAAAAAGTAATTCATTAAATATTTTAGTGAATGTGAATAACTTTGTCAGTTGGTTTAATAAGTGCATTGCGCAACAATCACTCCACATATTTTTTTTTTGTTTTTTTGGTTTTTTGTTTGTTTGTTTGTTTGTTTGTGAACTTGGAACGTATTCCGTTTAAGCCTATAGAAATTGCCATTCTGTATACACGGTTTCTGCATTTGCAGCAAATTTACGGATCGTATCCTCCGTGAATGAGCTTTGACTGTGTAGTAACACTACACTTTCTTTATGTTCACAGGGTATGGAAAATATTTTGTGTTGTGCATAAGTATTTTTTTATATCGACTGAGAATAATTTATCTTAGTTATGGTTTTAGCTTATTTAGAGCAAGGATAAATATTTACTTTTTATATTATTTTGTAGTGTACATTGTTTGAGTTACGTGCATTCCTCTTCCAAAATGTCTGACGGTCAAAGAAGACTATCTGGTTACCAGTACAAAAAAAGAAGGTTGGGAAAGGAAGCGTAAAGGCAGAATCAATCTGGCGCGTTAAAAAATAATACCTGGGTGACCGATCTTCGCTCGGCATCTTTCGATTTCTATTTAATATCCAAGATTTCGAGTAAAGTTTGATTGAAGTAAAAGGCTTGAAGACTTCCTAGGCGTTTTGAGGTGCACAGTTAACCAAAGAGAAACTTCACTAACATCATTAGGCTTACTGGTACCTGAACCTTCTACGTAATGAGGTTAGAGCCGTTTTCGAGAAACCAAATACAAAAATTGCAACTTTTTTTTTTTTAAATCGTGTTAAAAACTTGAATAGCAAAACGTTAACTACATATGAAATTTCATCCAAATCGTTAGATCCATTTGCGAGACCGCCTCATTAATTGCTTTCAAAGAAAAATGCTATTATTATGTTAAACAGAAATCTTAATGCCAGTCAGGGATTGATTAACGCTGCGAGATTTGTGTTAATTCAGGGCATTCTACGAAAACCCTTGATGATGGATTCTTATGTACCTCGACGAGAAAAATTTAAAGTACAAAATATTTTTAAATTTATATATCTCGCTTAGTTCTCGAGATATCATATCGCAAAATTGACGTGGTTGGTTGAAATGCGACCTGGACCAGAAGATAAATTTCGTCACAGCCAAGTTTGATGATGAATTCGTATGAAACTCGTCGAGAAAAATCGAAAATAAAGAATTTATTTTTCTGATACCTCAAGTGAAGAGGTTAGGTTTAGATCCGACCTGGACCAGAAAAAGAATCCACCAAAAGCACTATGTCGATACGGTGGAAATGTACTTTTCATGTTTTATTTTGTTCCAAATGGTTGTTGTTAGGTTGAAATACAGCATGGACCAGAAGAAACGTCGCCAAAAGCACAAGGAACTATACCTATAACTGATTTTTGACATGCTATACCTCGTAAACCAAGCGAGATATCAAGAACATTTATTCTTTATTTTCGATATGTTTCGTCGCGTTCTATAAGAATTCATCATCAGATTGTGACGTCACGGTAATGATAGAACATCATCAGTGCTAAATCAATTCACTCCGCTAAAACTATGCTCATACCTCGCGTGGTAGTATTTAATGACAAACTAACAACCACTTTTTACGGTCAAAAAGTAAACGGTGATTAGTTTATAACTGGTACCGGTAATATTATTTTCAAAGAAATTTATCACCTCTGACAAAACCAATCATAAATTTTTAATTATCTTCCTTTTTAAATGTTTTACAATTAAACTTGCAATGTTACTATTTCCACGCCTCAGCCAGTATACAAGAACTGTTCGTTTAAATATTCTTTGAAATCAGAGAGAATCTATTTGTAGGCTTTCTGGTACCTGAATTGTCTACGCGATGGCGCTAGTGCCGTTTTCGAGATATCAAGTGAAAAAATTGTTTGTATTTTGCAAACTCGCTTTTTTGTACGGAAGACAACTATTTAGGTAATCTTAAAAGTCAAAACATTATCTAAATATCAAATTTCATCCAAATCGTCATAGCCGTTTCCGAGATCCGAAATATATATATATATATATACAAGAATTGCTCGTTTAAAGATATAAGATACTGTATTCAGGGTTTACCAAAACAAATCTTAGAATCCAATATCAGGTCGGAATACAAAAGAAGTAGAATCGTCAGAGAATAATAGCGAACAAATGAACGAAGTTTGTAAACCAACTGGAACTGACACCAACGTAACTCACAGAAGACGTTCTAATACTTTGTGGCCAAGAATTTTATGAGACGCCGTAAGAAGCTTTTTAGTATGCATAATTACAAATTTCCTCCCAATGACACAGATCGACGCAAAAGCGCAAAATATTATACTCGAATTTTTAGCAACGGAGAGCAAATATTGCGAAATTAGCTACTGCGTTTACTACTTCTGTTGCAAAACTTTCAGTTGGTTAGTTAGTTCTCTCTCACAGGAGGGTTTTAAAAATTGGAAGCACCTCGACGAAACTTTAAAAAAGCATGAAATTTCGAAAAATCATATTCAGGCAAAAAAGATTAAATTGTTGTAAAACTGTAGATGCTGCCACTCAAAGAGTTTTTAATGCCTAAATAAATCATTGGAATAAGGTGCTTCTAAGAATCGTTGCAATTACCGAAATGCTTGGTAAGCTGACTGGTTTTTCAAGGTACAAGCGACAAGTTGTTTGAGCATAATAACGGTAATTTCTTAAAAATAGTTGAGTTACTGTCTAAATACGATCCCATTATGGAAGAGCACGTCCGTTGAGTGCTCTAAAAAGTAGGGACTAAAGCTCAATATCTTGGGAAAAATATAGACAAACCATTCCATCACTCTGTGCCATGTTACCTGCCAGTTGTTTAAATAAATAAAAAATGTCTGTGCCTCCATTGTTTAAAATTCATTTTACTCTCTGGTCAGTTTGAATGTAATGACAAATCTATCATTGCCAGCAAATTTTGTTACAAACCGGGATAGTAGATCTGCTGCATCAAAGTGTAAAGTCTCATGTTATTAATGAAATTAAAAAAAATCAAATATTTTTCCATAATTTAGTAAGATACAGCAAATTACTCTTGTAATAAGATATGTTTCAACCAATAAATTTAGCCTGATGTTGAAATTAAAATTAATGAAAGCTTTTAAGGCTTCTTACCAGTCGAAAGATCCACAGGAAAACATATGTCTGACATTATAGTTGGAGAACTTAATGACTTGTGTTTAAATTTGCAGGATATCAGAGGACAGGGACTGACAACGGGTCCAATATAAGGGGCAATAAAGCAGGAGTGCAGTTTAGAATTAAACAATATAATTCGCGAGCATTCAATGTTCCGTGTAGTAGCCATTCTCTCAATCTTGTTATTAATGGCAAAAGCATCCTTGGAAGCCACTAATTTCTTCAACATAGTCCAAAAAATATATTTATTCTTTTTGGCATCTACTTTTCGATGGGCAATACTTTTAAAGCATGTTCAAGGTTCAACTTTGAAAACATGGAGTGAAACTAGACGGGAGAGTAGGATAGAGAGGTTAGAGGCATAAAACCCTTGAAATTTCATTTGGGAGATGTATACGATGCCTTGCTAAGCATTTACGAAAACCAAGAAATTGATAATTTAATGATTTAGCCATTTTGGAAATTGAGTATGAAATTGCCGATGAAGTAAATTGTAGGATGTAATAAAAAATTCGCAACCTGAAAGTAAGAAAAAAAAAAGTTTTTTGTGATTTTAGCGTATTTGATGTAATCTAGTTTTATTTTCAAAATAATGGCATTTAGATTGTTTGTGTGATAATATCCATCTGTAATAGCATTTAAAACGTAAAAATATGGTTAATTTGTGTCTATGTACAGATATTTCATAATTAATTTCTGTATTTTGTGCCGCTAGATCAAAATTCAATAAGTTTATTAATGAATATATGATTTTATTAAAATTTAAAATTAAATATTTTATTCGATTAAAAAATTAATTATTTTTTTTAAATATATAATTCTACATAATCTTAATGGGCGGCAATTTGTCTATTTGTCCGGGGCGGAAAAATTGCTAGAGCGGGCCCTACGGTCAGGCTTATGAGTTTCTGGGGGTATATTTCATGGGAGAAGCGACAAAGAATATAAGAATCCTGGATGCTTATTGTATTGCAAAAAAGTGTAACCACGAAGCGGAAACAACAAAGAAGTTAAATTCATATTCAGAGGCGAGCGTAGGATGGTTATTATAGGCGGGGGCTTAAATTTACCAGGTGTGGTTTGCGAAGGAAATGGGATTGATTTAAGCATAAGAGATTTTTAAATACATGAGTGCGTTTACACAAGTAGTAAAACGGAAAATGAGGGAACCTAGCGTGTTGAATATTTTCCTAATAAAGGCTGAAAGTGACATTTTGCGGTTTCAGGTCAATAATCATGATGGATACAAGAGGGTTCACTAAACCAGCGCCAAAATTGAAGATGGCTATTGATACAGTTATAGAAAGGTACATATTTCAGAACATAAGAGATATTTTAACGTATGTTCAATATTTACAGCAGCATAACAGTACAGCAAAGAGAAGGTGGGAACAATGAAAAAAGAATGGGGGGAAGAAACATATATTCCAGCAAAGAAAACCTACATAATAATATGGTACTGGTAAGACTAAAGAGATTGCTAAGAAGAGAACACAACAGAGTTAAGAGACAGCAAGGCACCTGAAATAACCGAAGGAATTAATAGCTGCAAGGAGTGAAGCTAGAGACTTTGCTTCAATGTTGTTGCTACTGTCAACGTTGACAGTAGCAACAACATTGACGCAGCGTAAAGCCGCAAGCTAAGTGGAATTTTACAAACATGAGGGCTGCAAAAAACATCACATTTTTTATTAAGCTAGTGAATAGTTAGTGGAGGGTAATATGAGTGTAGGGGGAGCAATCTAGAAATTTCTATGAAAATGTTAAAAAAAACAGACTATAGAAGGTATACGGTCAATTGCGGATAAGAAAGGAGGAAAAGCTATCAAGGATTCGAATTAGAGTAAAGGCATAAAGCAACTGACTTACTGATACAATTAAGAATTATTTTCAAGTGGTGAGAGGAGAAAATTCCGAGGAAGAGATTTTCCATGTAATTAGAAACGAACAGACTATAAAATTTTAAACAGATCCTGCCGATATTATGAAAGAACTAAAAAACCGTAAAGGTGCATTTCTGAATAATATTACTACATAAGTGTTGACGATACGGGAATATGATATTGTACCATACCTTGAAGTATTGTCTAAATTGCTGCTTAGCAAATGGCTGTAAAAGTGCCATTGTAGTACCAGTCCAAAAAGGAATTAAGACAAATGACCTTGAAAATTAAAGACCTATTAGTGTGAGACTTATGGCTTTATGCCTCTTCGACATAGAGGTAATTAGAGGCGAGAAAGGACTACGGAAGGAAGGAGAAGGAATTCTGACATGATACTTTAATGGAACCATCCCATCATTCACCTGGAGTGACTTGGCGAAACCATGAAAAACCCAAATCTGGATGGCCGAAAAACGATTCGAACCCACGTCGTCCCGAATGCGAGGCCAGAGCGTTTTCGCTCACCCACCACACTCGATCCTATTAGCGTGACAGTGGTAGATAAACTGACGGAGGTATTGATAGGCAACAAAATCAGAGATGTGTGTTTGGCAACAAACTGGTTTCAAAATGGCAGCCCGGGTTCAGCCTTGGATATTCATGTGAATCTGTATCAGTGCATTCCCGATATTTGAGATGAAATGGTCCAGGTAAGACAAGTTGATAGAGTGATAGTGGATATCTCCAACGGGATTAGGAGAGTGAACCATGAAATGAGATAAAAGCCATTGGAGATGATGAAAAAAATGACTGGTTGGGTAGTGAAATTTTTTAAAAGGCAAAAAGCAAAGTGTTGTAGTAGGAAATGAAGATTCAAGAGAGTTTGAGATGAAAGTGGAAGGTGCTATACAGTAGTTAATGTATTGGGACCATTGCTGTTAATTATTCTGATGAATGTTTGTGTTGGTGTTTACAGTCAGAAGTTGGGTTGAATGCTGATGACATAATGTTGTTCAATACGATTCTTACTGCAGAGAACTGAACAGCTACAGGGCGCAAAATAAATACCTGGGCGGGTCAGCTTGGATCGAAGGCAAATACCTGATTACGTACACAGGTATATTAATAAAGTTTCTTTATGATTATATGGGACGGGATGATCTGATTATTAAGTGTAAATATCTGGGCATAATAAGGTCACATTGGGCAAGTGACGGGAAAAAGTTTCAAAATCTTCTTTCATTTGAGAGGATGTAGCACAGAAGTCAGGGAACTGAGTTACAAAACCTTAGTCAGCCCATTGATTCAATATGGTGGTGGAAATTACCGCAGAACACAATTGCTAATGTATCATACTGGTGCTGGGATTGGATTCATTAGAAGCTAGGAGCTCAGTGAATGTATGCTAATAATGCATAAGGCATATTTTGGAACTGAGGCTTGCAAGGATATGGGCAGAAGAATTAGGAATAGTACTTGGAAGACAAGAGGTGACCATTACCATAATATGGCACTTTATTCCAATCATAAGGGAGTTGGAAAATTTTATTTTTTAGTATATGGAATCGGGAATTGGAACAAATTGCCAACGGAAATGATGAAAAAGTTAGGCTACCATAAACACTTAGAGAATTTAAAATTAAACTGTTTAAAGAGGAAAAACTAGTTGGAAAGTGTTATTTCAATCAATAATGGAATAGGAAATCAGTTATGTTGGGGAATTAAATTTTATAAATAAGCAATGTGACAATAAGCGTAAAAAATTTGTTCAGTAATAAAAACTATAGAGTTGTTACTTTTCACAGTAAAATACTTATCACAGGATTTTCCCCAAATCGTTACACTCGCAAAGTTTTTAATTATTCTTGTAAGCATGTTGTTATTTATCAAGAAATTAAATAGATTTAATCGAAGCTGAAGATGTAATGAATCTAATATATGGTTGTATATGCATTTTATACGAGATTAATTTGCTTCACATACTGCACTGAACATAATGTTAAGAAATAATGCGAATTTTTTGTTCGGAAATTTCAAGTATTCTTCACGTAACAGTTTTGGTTAATTGTAATTACGGAGTTTTTGTAAAGGTTTCTGCCTTAGAGAAAATTTCTATCCCTGTTGATAATTAATTACTGTAAATACTATGTTCTCATAATTATAAACAATATTATACATTTAAATTCATAATTATAAGACCCCTGTTCGAATATTTTTTCTGCATGTTGTAAGTTTATGCTCCGTTTTTATTTATGCTAAAATACTCGTACCTAAGCAGTGTTACACTGTTTCTGCTGCGTTCAGTGACAGTTGACATTGGTTTCTCTGTTATGGAAACAAATGCGTGAAACGTATATAAGACCGGGCAAGAGCTTCAGCTTTTTATCTTCGGATTCATTCGACCCTCCAACACTTAAAGATTTTCGACAGCGTAGCTATTTGTTTGCGCGATCTTAACTCGTCGTGCTTCACTGATGTAATGCCGACAACCGGAAGAATTGTGTTTAAAACTTTAAGACAGGTACGTGGTTGGTTACAAGTTTATACTTTTCTACTTCCTAATTTGAGATCTTCAGAAGCAATTTATCCCAAGCACATGGCTACAACATGCGAAATAGTTAATTATCTGAAAGGAAAATCATAGTTGAGTTTGTTGTAGATCGTAATTAGTTTTTGCTCAAAAATACTAGAATAACGACTTTATAATTCTTATGAAATGTGTTACTTAAAGATTCAGTATCGTATAGAGTTAGTTGTGAATGAATCGATTAACGCCTCAGCTTTCTGCTACCATGAGCTGGTTTTCTATATTATTTGTGACAACATGACAAAACTATCTTCAAATTTGGTAATAATGCTTCTCCGATGACGTAAATAGTTATATGAGTGAGACTGAATCTTACTTGCGTACATTGCGATATATATATATGATGGAGACTGAAAATGTTGTTGCTTTAGAATATGCATTATCCACCAAGAGATCCATGAGCGTTAAAACGCCACCACCCAGAACTGGCGAGGTGAAACCATCAAGGTCCGTGGCTGGCGTACCGGCCGTCCTCATCACAGTGTTTATGCGGCTTGTCATAACCATCTACGCAACTGCCTGGATGGTACACCAATTTCATTCTTAAATATTACACATTTTAGAAACAAAATATACACTCATAATATTGAAAACACACATTTTACAATTAACTAACAGACGACAACACTTCAGCTCCGCCATCAGGATAAGGCACACGGTAGAGACAGAAGACGCGATCAATACAAAATCTGCACTAGACGGTCGTAACCAAGTAGGATGTAGCGGCCATTCGATTAAAAAATTCGTTTAACGAACATGTATTTTAGCAAACACATTTCAACTAACCGCGGGTGACAGAATTGATTGCTAAAGCACTGGTCTCGCAGTTGGAAGGATTCGGGTTAGAATCCCAGTCCGGCCATTCTGATTCTGGTTTTCCGTACTTCCCCCAAATCTCTCCAGGCGAATGCCGAGATGGTTCCTGTAAAAGGCCTTTACCCGTTCCTTGCCCCAGTCTTTCCCGCTTCTAATGACCGCGACGTCGACGAGGCATAAAGTTATAAAAAAAAAATATCAGTCATTAGGGACCTCCGGAAGAAGTGAAAATGTAAAACTATGAATATCATACCCGTCATGCCTATAGCTACATGATGTACTAAATAAAAACAATTCCATATGGTAGCAATGAATTGGTGTGGTGGGAGAGTTTTTACTGACTGCGCATTCTGCTTGTCTTAGTCGCCGTAACCAAACCAGGTAGTGCTACCAGCTACAGGGGAACTACACTATAACGTGGAATCCGAACCACAGAAGCGTTACAGCGTACATCACACTATACAGCAAGCTGTACCGGAAGTGAAGGTCGGTTAAGGATCTACGAAAATCCTCGCCGAGATAGGGATTCAAAGGGGCGACATTTAATTTCCCAGTCAGACACCTTAACCACGGGATTTAAACCGAAAGAGAGTCTGTCGGAAGTAGCACCTTACCGCTGAGCTACCAGACTGCCTTTTTTTCATGTATACTTGTGCTAAGTACTATCAAAATCGGGTAAAAACTGTGGGTTTGTATGAACAGCGAAGGCAGAAATTAAGGTGAAGGGTGAAAGGAGGAAACGGTTTAGATTTTTGTAAATCAGACGTACATATACAGTGTTTTCCAATTTGTTTTAAAGTATACTTACTTTAAGTTCCATCAAGATCGGAAAAAACTGTTTGTTTGATGAACATTGGCAATAAAAAAAGCAAACATTCACTTATATATTTTCGATAAAATAAAATTATACTTTATGCTTCCAAGCGCAACACGTCATACTTATAGCTACAGATATACTGTTCACATCAGCATGTTGGTGACGCGAACTAATAAGACTTTACCCATTTAAAAAGCGTGCAAAGCGCATAACATACACACAACTCGTCACAGCATGTCGCGTACTCATAGATTTACCCCCGCCCACACATCACCTCAAAAGAATATACATACGTGGTCATTTCAGCTTCAATTTGCTGAACTGAAAAAAGGTTTTTAATCTAAAGAGATGTGTATGACACTAAATAAATAATAACGAATCCATAACGGTGTTTACAGAAATTATATTTAGGTGTTGTTCGGTTTTAATTACTTTTCATTAAAAATGGATAAAGCTTTTAAAATTTGAGAAAGAAACCATCAGCCTTCATCAAATTCGAGAGCTTTAATATTTTGTTAATTTAAACGTAAAACCGATTTGGCATTCATTTATTTCCGGGGCATCGTCACCTCGGCCGCATGAAGTTAAACCATTTCACCCACCGCATAGCTAACGAATGGCCATCAAGGAATACCACGTACTTCGCGCTAAAACAGATGCTAACAACGTCACTGGAACGGAAAAATTATTGCCTTTGTTAACGATGTGTACTTTTCTTTTTACGTTTTTGTGTGAGAGGTTTCAGAATATTTAGCCACTTTCCGTACCTTTCACTCGTATACAAATTGTAAAATGACGTCCGTGTTTATTCTCACAGTTAACACAATCAAATCCAGGCGCATATTTCACGACGTGTTTGCCACCGAAAATCCCGGGACCGTGACAGTTTTATACAAAAAAAGGTGCTGTCATTTAAGTTCCTCCATTTCACTCCCCTGACAATCCTTCCATAATGAAACAAGTTTATCTTTCTGACATTATGAATGTGATGTTTACGAAGGTATAGCGAAATATTTACGTATCGATTTAACACAAGTTATGAGATGGCAACAATAGTCCGGGTAGTAATGACTGCTGTGTTCATAGTCAACGAGAGTGGTGACTGAGCGGTAAAGCTCTGGCCTCGCATTTGGTAGGACGCGGGTTCGATTCGCCGTCTTGGCCATCCAGATTTCGGTTTTCCACAGTTTCCCTAAATAACTCCAGTTGAATACCGGGATGGTTCTTTCAAAAGGTCATGGCTCAAATCGTTGCCTCCAGTGTTTTACGCCTCTGATCAGACGTCGAACAGATATGAAGCCACAAAAAAGTCTACGCAGTCTATAGCATAGTCTATATCTCCATATACATAAAGTTGAGAGATTTGAAATCTGATTTAATTTCTGGTTCATTATTTTGGTATTATTACTCTACTCTCGTGTTGTTTTCTCTGTGACTAATTTCTGTTAGCTCTGTAGTGTTCAAAATGATTTGTCCGCTAAATGGTAATGTTAAACTTGGCAGTTCACTTTATGTCTTTTTGAATACTGAGCCTTAATGAGAGTACATTTTTCAACAGCCCCAGCATATCGCATTCTGACAACTTCTACGTGAGAGAGGTTTTTTTTCCCCCTATCGGGTGCACAAACTTCTGACAGCGTACGTAAAGGAAGTGGGGAAGCAGGTGTCAACGGAAAATCTAGCCGTCATAGAAGTGAATTTAGCAGATTTGTTGAGCGATCAGGGCAAGTCAGTTCAGTAAAGCACGCCAGTTCAGCATCTCAGAAGTGAACCAAGAATGATCCTTTTGCAGGGAAAGTAATGATGTGTCTGTTATTCCTGATTCTGAGGACGTCCTGCTTTTTCTTGGAAACGGATAGTTCCATCAGGAGGTCATGTCATGCAAGTCTCGTGAAACAACAACCACAGCTATCGAGGAAAATGCAAATTTTCATAAACAAAATTCAAATTCATAAGCAAATTGCTCCCAGTGACAATACTCTCATTGTAATGGCTGCAATTAATCAGTTTCAGTTGCTGACGATATCTACTTTTGATCCAAATTGAATCTCTCTTTTTGTAAAAGGTTTTTTTCCGACCAACTTGAAGTCAGATGATGAAGTCATCTGAACTGTCACGTCACTTTTTTACTGCTTTAAGGCATCCTTTTGTTCATGAGCATCAGTGTTAAGCCACAACTGTATTGGATGATTGGTATACTTAGATGCACGTATAAAAGTAAATGACCTCTGTATCTGGTATAGTACAGGTGATATAGGTCTTTCACATCTGCCTGAGGTAAGAACATTATTTATAATCACTCTTGGGCAAAACATACACTTATGTAAAATTTTCTATGTAGCTCTCTGAAAGTAACGTAGCAAGCTCATAAGAGTTCATTAAACGCAAACGGCATTTATGACCTTTTATCACGAAGTATTTTTTATTTATTTATTGACTCAGTTGTTGTTTAATGTTTTATTGTTAATGTGCTATTATTGGCGATAAGTTCTGTAATATGGTGTAAGCTAACAGCGACTGACATTGTAGTTTATTCGAGAAAACAAAATTTGATTTTTGAGAATTTTTCACACGGTGATTAATTTTGTTTACTTATCATTGACACTTGTCGATTCGGTCATTATATTTTGTTGACTGATAAACATTTTAGCACATTTTAGCTAGGAAAAAAAGCTTTATCACAATATCTGTTTAAACAAAAGTTTGATGGCACTTTTTACGTTTGTCGTCTGCATAATGATCATCTATAAACAGTAATAGCCAAACTACCAGGACCAGCATTAGTACAGTATTTACTATTCAACGAGACGTGTTGATTGTATTAACCACTAAATGATAAACGGAAAAAGATATTTTTAAACAAACAACATAAGACGTTCTTTATGGAACACAGAAATAAATAGGAAGTAAATAATGGGATTGAAGGCGTTTTCGGTTTTCGGAATGATATTTCCTCAATGAATCATCCGTGAAATCGATGCTATATGCAAACGATTATTTTTTATTTCCCAGGGCTGTCCGGAAACATCCCAGCCGAATCTGCCCGTACTTTGTCGCCACTCTTCTTCTCGTTCTAAGACGTCGACAAGCCCCAATGCCCTAGTAAAAACTTAAAAAAACACCAACAACATCATTTGCTTTATTTCGTAACAGTTGACAAAATTGTGAACGACAAAGAATAGTTTGCGACAAAACTATTGTTCTGCCCACTCATTTCAAACCCCTGAAGACGCGAAAAGAAATTGCTGTTACGGTGCCAACTTTCCTTTATTTTACATGTTCCATTGCCATGTAGGATAATTATTTTGTTACATGATACTTAATAAATTCTAACCGAGAAACGTCCTTTGTTAGTCAAATTCTTCGTCCCCAAACATTTCCTCATATCTCTGCTATTATAAATGTATCAGCAAGCTCCGTGTGTCTCATTATTTGAACGGAAACTGTGCAAAAACTAACGCAGCAATCTGACTGCTGTTTTCAAATTTTTAGACTAATGATCACCGTTAAAATCTGCGGAAATAGATAATGACTTATATGAACCGAGCTACGGAAGGAATAGTTAAATACATTTCTAGACATGAAATTTTGAGATACGGTTCACACTGCAATTGAGATGTTCACACCTTGCAAAAAAACTGAAAAAAAAACACAATACTTAAATTAGAATTCTGTTTAATATTTTTCTTCGAATATTTAGTTTTTTGATTGCAGTAAATAAACGGAATAACTGAATGAGACGTATTAAGCATTAGTATAATTGGTGCTTAATTGACCGTATAAATGATGCGTTTGGCAAAACTTGAATATCTCTGGATTGTATATTTACGTCTTTGGTTATAATTTTCCGGTTTTATCAGTTTTGATAAACGTAATATACGGAATTCGTTACTGAAACCATAGTATTTTAACGCTTCAATAAGAGTAACCGAAGTGTAATATTTAGGGTAAGTAATTTTGTACTTAATATTGATAGTAAGATACCGGGTCGCCGAAATGTTAATAGTGAATAGCGATAGACAATTTAATGTATAGAATAAAATTTTGTGACATATCGCTTAGTTCTCGAGATATAGGAAGTAAAAAATTAGTTATACAGGTATAGCTCCTTGTGCCTTTGGAGACGTTTTTAAACTGTTTCAGGCCGAATTTCAACCCAGCCACAATCGCTAGGAAGAAAAAATAAACAAACTTTACATTGCGATACAGTTAATGTATGTTTTAGTCCTACTGCAGTTCAAACTGAAGTTGTATTATGAAATTGATTGTAATAATTTATATTACACGTACTTTGAATCCTGAATTAAACGATATTGTATTACGAAAAATGTATTTAACGATGCATTTCTTGTGTTTAGGAGTATTTCCATAGTTTGATTTTGAAGCGGCAATATCAGTATAGATTGTGGTTAGGTCGAAATGCATCCTGGGACAGAATGTTCTTGCAACAACATCAGGCATTAGGAATTCAATTATTGTTAGTAATTAGTAAGTTGCTTTCATGAAGCCATGTCAGTAATGACCTGTACTCCCAGAAAAAAATTAAAAAAAACAACAAAAAACAAAAAAAGTCGTGCATGTCCAGCCTATATTTTTATGTGGCTTTCACCACATTTTTTTTTGTCCAGGTGGCATTTCAACCTAACCACTTGAATATTGAGATACGATGCAGAAAGATGGCTCGAAATTTGGGTTATTAAGCCAGAAATACATGTTACTAACCAACGGCATACGAATTACATATACGGTACAACGAAAATTCCAGTGATTTCAGAGTCCTTGTTGTAAATGCTATCGTTGGCGGCAGAGATATTTTAGAAATGACCGTCGACTGTACTGCCAACACCACCGCAGACGGTAACTTTCATGTTCCCCTTATGTCTAAGGTACTGTACATTGCTTTTTGCCTTAATATGATTCACTTTTTATCCACACGAAAGTCTGTTCCAAATTTTTGTCTAAAAGGCCAACGGATTCTTGATTCGTCCTTACTGGACCGTGAGCGATGATGTTTGATGTAGCTTTAATTTCTTGTATTTTATATATTATACACCCTTAAATTATAAGTATAACAAAAAACACTTTCGAACTATAGTACGAAAACCGAATATAATATAATAACTAAACAAGAGGAAAATATTTAAATGATATTTATGTGATTCGCTTCTCTAAGTTAATATTTGGTAACAAAATTTAAGAAAAATGGTAGAGTATTTCTATGCACGCCAAGACCGCGCGTGTGGTGCAGCTGGTAAATGCTAGTTCTTTATAATATTAAAAAAAAAAAAATCTAAGGATAGGAGCACTACAGTGCAATGTATTGTGGTGATGTACATACTTCTATATGCTTTATTCTCTGGGTGTTCATTTCAGTTCTTCAGAATTGTACATGTGAAGCATTGCCATATTCTACGCCTGAGGTTATTTGGGAACCCCATTCACGCAATAAGGAGCTTAACTGTGCGATGATTGAAAAGATTCCTTTGATAGGGTAACCAGATCGTAGAAGCTGGTATTAGCAATCTGCGTACGGATCTAGGATTTCTTTGGAAGCTTAATGTTATGTCTGAATTGAATCATGTCTTGTACAGAAATATAGTTTCCGATAATTATACCATAAATTTCAAAGGAGAATCTTACATTTAATAAGATTCCTGTGCTGGCGCCTTTCTCAATAACAGAAATCTGTTTAGCTGTTAAATCCAATCCCGGAGCGCCAGTTATATACGCCGCCAAGGCCTAAACGAGATAACGAGATTTCAATTAGACCGACTAATAGATGTGACTGTTCAGATCTTAACCAATTACAAATTAAGAAATGAAACAAATATTATTACATAAACTTGTGAGTTATTAGCACCAATACCGAATAAAACCTAAATACAATTTGTATTTGATGTACTGAATGGTCATCAATCTAAAGGTTTGTTTTGTCCTCCCATGTAAAGCACTCTAGGCCTAGTTACAGAAGCAAGACGGCCAATTTCCTCCGTGTTTATTTCTGTTAGGTTTCAACTATAATCTTCTTTCTAATAGTCTAATGCAACAAATTGAAACTACGGAACTTAAAATCATATACGAACTATGCTCTGAAGAACTGGACAGTATATTCATTTTCTGCTACGATCTCTCCCGCTTTAATTTTTTGTTTCTCTAAATAGCTCCACAAGTAGGAGTACGAATAAGATCTCTGTGCACAAGTACCATGTTGAGATTCTGAATTATTTAACACTTTATACATCCATTCGAAATATGTTTAAGCGCCACTGTTTTTCTAACCTTATCCCCGAAGTCCTGAACTTGTATAAAAAATCTGAGCTTCTTCGTGATAAATCATCGTAAGAATAAAAAAAAATAATGACATTGAAAAGTTTTAAAAAAAGGATTTTTAATCTTAAAAAGAGTATCAAGTTTCAATTAGGAAAATTCTATTGAGCTTCACAAACAAATGAACCATTAAATCCTTGTGAATCAATTATGTCAAATACACCGAAAACGGACACATATATATAGGCCCTATATATATATATATATATAAAAAAAAGAAATGTTACTGAATATTGGCATTTGAGAACAGTGTAATCGTTTCCTGGAAATGAAATCATAGTATCTGTATTTAACACTTGTTTTGTGGAAGTTTCTGGAAGGCGTTTAAGTTATCTACCTTATTAAGTGTTTCAAGTTTGTAATCTACCTGCGATTGAAATTTGTGTAACGTGCAATTTTTGAAGCGAAAAGTCAATGTCAGCACTGAACACTCAGAAAAAATTAATGCGTAAAGTGCGACTTATTGGGTACTGAATTCAATTCCCTAAAAAACTAATAATTTTGTAAACACTTTTCTTAAAAAAAATCTGTTAGAGGTCATTTTCAAACATAGTTCATATTCATCTCTCAGTTCTTAGATTTTAATGACATTTACTCTTTCATCCAGAAACGAAAATTATTTGAATAAGATGCTACATTTTTACAGTGTTCCTACATTCTTGTACATTCCTATATACATTCCTATTTCTAATTTAGAATGGTTTGTCTAGTGAGAAAATTTTGAGAGCATTACGATTTAGAGCTGTTTACTGGTTAATCTAAAGACAGTCACCACTTTCCACGTGGTTACTACCTTGTGTTAGCCACTCTTTTATAGCCGCATCTTCCTCCACAATTTCCCACGTACTTTTATGTCTCTCGCCATAATAAATAAGTCACAGACATACCCTGGCCACAGCGTAATACAATCTTCGGTGTTAAAGTTCTCAATTTACTCTTAGACAAGACTCCTGGTAATTGCGAAAATTAAAACTTCAGCTGTACTGTGGTTGACTTCTCTGTCAGCGGATATAATACAACTTGAACAAATATTTCGGTATTAAGGAGACACAATTATCTTCGATTCCGAGGTTCTCTGCCGTTACTTTTATTCTCTGTTCTGGGGCCTGATATTCCGGCTGGCTCCAGCTCAGAGAAAAAGTACGGAATTGTTAATTTTTTTAAACGTTTGTGTTTTCAACTACATAAAGTGTTAACCTCTGTTAACTGAGCCGTAATAGACTTGAAACCGAAATCACTGCTTAATTATAGTTTCGTAGTTTGCGACCTACGATTTGAGTATCAAATTGTTGGATGGAAAGCACAGGACAGAAATTAGATTTGTTTGTAGAAATTACCGCAGGAACCACTTAGCAACCAATATGATAAAGGATAGGTTGAAGAGAGTACTGGGAAGTACAAGGCGTTCGTTGGTGATGTTGTTTCGTAACGTTCTGGTTGAAGAACTGGAAATGGTGCATGGGTGTGAAAAATATGATCAAGAGCATGAGCTGCACTCAGTTGCAGGAGTAAAAAATTGAGAAAATTTTCTTTTGTGATTACGGGTGTCAGAGATTAGAATAAATACCCAAGGAAAGTTATGAATAATTTACCAAAAATACTAAAGGAATTTAAAATTAAATATCGTAAATGACAAATGTAGATTGGAGGGAAATTCACACTTAAATTATATAAAATAGTAATAAAAATGATAATAATAAGAAGAAAGGGGTGAATAAATGAATAGGGAAATTGCCACCGGGGCGTGCTCGTTAACCCAATTAAATTCAATTCTACCGCATGACCTGTTCCTTAACAAATAAATGCAGGGTGATATGAACTAAGAGGCTAACTTGTTACATAATCTTTTTTTAAAGAAGAAAAAAGTTCTTAGAAAACAGTTAAAACCGTCAGATAACGAATTAAATGTTTCGTTATCCCAGAAAAGATCAGATACCTAACGTATACCTTGCTGATCTCTTTAAACTCTTTTTTTTTTTTTGGTAACCGATGTTAGTTTTTATTTTATAATACTACAGACATTAATTTTTTATAATGTAACTGAAATCCATCTGAACCGTTGTGCCGATAATGCAAAAGGAACATAATTCCAGACTTTTCACTGTAGAAATTAGCTAGAGCTAAACCGATTGATATAGGAGATGTTACAATACTTACCCTGCTACATCAGACAGTGTATTTCAGTCGTATCTTACTAGTATTTCAAGACCAGTTTAAACAGTATATATGCTATTACAGATGTTTTTATAGTTTATAACACAAAAGTTTTTTTAGCAGTAGTGTAGATCAGTTTCTAAATAGCTGGAAACTGCAGAGAAGGTAAGGCGTGGTCCTAACATGTTCACCATGGCAGCCTGCAACATTGGTTCAACACGACTAAAAAAGCTTCCTCGTATATTACTCTAGTACACACAAACATTAACATCAAAAGCTTTCGCCAAGGTCATAATATTCACAGCGTCTTAGTCATATAATAAACTAACGCTGCCCGGTAAACGGAGCTAATTCACTCGCGCTGAGTTGAGAATTATTGCTGTGTGAAAACATTACAGAAATTATGAACCACGCCTCCAAAGATGAAGCGAAAAAATTTGTATCTACAGCGAGGCAGCCACAAAATTCTATAAAGGAAATGTTTTTCGCGTTTTTACGTTAACAGACAATTACAACAGCTTTTGAGATAAGCTGTTTTTGAACTCCTGTCGTGCGCCTGTAGAATATGGTCATACTGACCCGCGTGACATATCTGTCACTTCGCTAGTCGTTAGCAGAAGGCTGGTCACATAACCGAATGGAGCTCGAAGGCTACTTACATCACACACCTTGAAATAAAATCACAAATCACCTATATCTAATCAGCTAGTGTTCTGAAGAATGAACGATGGAATCCTTCGTCAATGGCTCATTCCTCTATCCGTCTGTTGAAGCCTGGACCCGTCAATTTAGAAATTTGCAATAGCGCACTGTTTTCGTCCCTTCTAACATCGACGCGATTATAAACTAAAATTAAATAAAAATTATGGAGGTTCAAATAATCACAGAATATTTATTTAGGGGAAAGAGGGATGAACGTACTTTTTTTTTAGTTCATCTCAACGGGTATGATATGATAGAAGACAAATCATCAATTCTCAACATGTTTTAATTTTTCTTTTTATTTCAAGAATTGTATTAGTTTTTGATGAAAACTATAAAATATAATTCGCTATTTATTTTATAAACTAATTATCTACGAATTTGTTCAAATTTTAGCATGGTTTAGGGATTTCTTAAAGATTAAAGTTATCGGTTACCACAAAATACCAAATCATAAATTTTAATAAATATGATACTTCAGCAGATAATTTATTTCAATAAAAATTCATATATGCCATGCGATAAAGAATTTAATAAATCCGATAAAATAAATATGTCGTGAAAATAAAATCTCTTTCTTTTTCAAAGTTTTTCTAAGACAACAACAATTTTTATTTATTATTTTTTGTGTTTGATTTTTATATACACTTACTGGCAAAAAAACAAGCATGTGGTCGGATGTCAATGTAATTTCGTACACATATGTACATACCATCGGGGCGCATGTAAATTATTAAGTTGCAATTCTCTGTTTTATAGTTCCATGCGCGAAGAAAAACGGAGTCCTATTATTTATCCGCTTCCCGTCCGTCAGTCGCAGGTCCCTGGCTTTTAAACGTAATAGCATGCGTATTTAATATCTGCATATGATGAGTGGTTCGCTGTCTCCAAAAGGTTTTTTTTTAAATTTTATTGTTACAGGCCGCAAGAATGAATCGAACTTTTTTTTCTTCCACCTTAGCATGTGAAATATACTGGTTTAGAGTTCAGCAAATATAGGAACAGCATATTATTTCCTTTAGATGGGGTGAGAGAAGTCGTCAAAGTTGTCAACTTTTGACCCTTATTACCAGTTCCACATAAAAATAAAAAATGTATATATAACTACCCAGGAACTTTAAAATTGTTCCCAGTCTCAACCAAATCGTTCATTCAAACAACAAATGCTAAAAATACTTGTATGTAATATGCTTTGGAAAATACGAGCAAAATAAACAAAATATTTTATTATATAAATACCATTTTTTATTGTGTTCTTAATTCAGAGTGTAATGCATCATAATTAATGGAATATATACTAGCTGTAATATATTTGATTGAAATGTAACGATTTCACTAACGGATGAGTGACAACATGCAGGAGTGTTGGAAAACTATGAAACTATGTTTACTACTTGAACAAAATTATTTTCGTTCCACGTTTATACAATATGAGCTATCACAACCATCTCCGTGAAAGCTATGAGATTATGGAAACCGAATGTGGTGGGTTAGCAGTAATACTCTGGCATCTCATCCGAAAGGACAAGGGTTCGAATCCCCAACCGGTCGTCCAGATTTTGGTTCACCATAATTTTCACAAATCATTCCAGGCGACTGCTACGATGGTTCCTTCAAAGGTTATATCCGAATTCTTTCCTATTTCTTACCCCAAGTCCTTTCTCACCTCTAGAGACGTCGATAAGGCATAAAGCTATTAAAAAACAAATAATAATACGGATCCCTAACTGCAAACTCGCACTTTTAAAATCTTCCATCATTTAGAATATTTTACTATGTATCAGATCGGCGCATCAAATGTATCAAGGTAACACCTAAACCTGGTCTGGTTAACTTGATACTGATTTTTTAATGAACCAGTTACTTACAAACCTATACCGATTTCAACCATGAGCACATAATTCATGATGTATAATTACAATTTTTATTTGTGAAACGATTTTTGTTGATCAATAATGAGTTTCGAGAATCAGTCGCAGTGCCAACGTTAGGCTATGAACTCATGAGTTATTGTGGGCAATAAATTACAAATGCTGTTCGGCAGATCGTCACGGAATATAATATGACTTCTCAGAATGATTAATGTGACATGTAATAAGTATAAGTATAAAAAAGTATAAGTAATAAAATTTATAAACAAAGACGTATATTAGAGCCTTATTCGATCTAATTGTTTAATTACTAATTTATGGAAATTTTAAATATCAAAATTGTATTTAGCATATACATATTTCCAATGCATGTAGTCGAAATAGCTTCAGACTACATAGAACGTGAAAGCTGGCTTAAGTTTCCGAATCAAACTTATCTGTAGAAACTGTACTGCTTATTTAAAATAATTTGTGGAATAATAGAAAAGATATAAACTGACATTTGAAAACTGCTATTTGATATACCGCGCCTAGAAATATGTCCCAGTTTTCGAACAGAAATATCTTTGTAAGACTGGAGATTTTCTCGGCTTTGTAAATGAATAAAATTTTCTCGGGTAGCTAGCCGAGTTAGTCCATCGTTTGACCACGACGTTTCGGCGGTCACAATCTCTGCCGCCATTGTCAAGTGACTGACGATGGACTAACTCGGCTAGCTACCCGAGAAAATTTTATTCAGAAATATCTTTATTCATCTTTATGGCACGTATCACCGTTATTTCTGCTTGAGACGGAATGTTATTCGAGAAATACAATTTTCAGTGATACCCTATCTACAGACTGATAACCAGCATTGGGTATAATACCTAGGGGAGGAATATGGACGTAAGAATTTGCATAAAATGTCCCAAAACTTTGGACTAAATATCTTCTTATCAGGATTTTGTGTGATTAAAATATGTGTTGAATTGTACTCTTTATTACGAATAACTCAAGGAATTCAAATATAACGACAGATAAGTAATGAGTAAGTAATGGCTAACTGGTGCAACCAATAGCTCAGTCTGTGTACTGAATAACTACAGCTTAGAAGACCAGACTCAATTTATTTTACTTTTTTGCTTGAAACACCCAAGCGTCCAGTTCATGCAGTTAAATGAGTCAATGTTCCAGAGAGATATAGAAAAAGTCCCAAGGAAAGAAAGACCTGAAAATAGAAACATTCTAAGAATTTTCCTTAATGAAACATCAAAATGTTTTATCACCACACTGACTGTGACAATTGTCTGACATGTTTGTCTGGTATTTACCTGGAAGCTGCTCAAGAAGTAAAGTAACCACCACTGCAAAAATGGAGTATAACATAGGACGGAAAAAATAAAAGTGAGCTTTCATCTCCTGATTAAGGATGTAATCTAAAGTTTGAACAGACGAAAAGAAAACCAAAATCTTGTTTTGGAAAATGTACGTATGGCTCCGAAGTATGGACAAGGACGGCGGTAGAGGTGAGATCCTTAAGAGACATTGAAAATGTTACATAAAAAGAAGGCTTGGAAATAGAAACATCATGGAAAGCTAAAACGGTTTATGTGGTAGAAGAAACACCAAAGAAGAATAGATTGGAGAGATTTGGGTATTTATTACGAATGAAGGATGGAATAATTATGTGAGCAGAGAGATGGGAAGGAAACGTATCGGAAGATAGTGGATAAGAAATATGGATGAAGTTAGGAATGACATAGAAGTAAAGAGAGTGACCCAAAAAAAACAAGGAATTTTGGAGAACCGTAAAAAATGGGAGGTGTACCAGACTATCCTCAGAAGAGGCAAAGTCAGAAGATTTTTGGCGAGGGTAAGTATTTATCCTAAAGCGACGTTGCTGCCAATTCCGTTAATATGCTCAAAAAGTAAAAAAATTATGTTACCCGTGATACGAAACGTTCATAATTGATCTTATAGTTTCCATTTCAAAGAGTATGTTCTATCTAAACTCGATATTTAAAATCTTTGTCACTCGCGTATGTCTGAAGTCAACATAAGAATCTGCTTTAGTCATATTGTTACAGTTTGATGATTCTACATATGTTTATTCGCATGCTATGACTTTCTGATGTATGCTTGAATTGTGTAAGATTAATTCTGAAGAGTACATCTGAATTCTTAAGAGTTTTAAAAAACATATTCTTATATTAACATACAAGAAATTCTTCACGATTATTTAGTTGTAGATTTTGAAGAGGAAAATTAAGAGAGTAATAAAGTAACTAAGCAGTGATTATACTGTTTCCGTTAAGTATCTTACAGCTCTTGAGCTATTTAATAATTACGGAACAGGAGAAGCGCCCCTGGAAAAGAACGATGGTGTTTACCTTACAGGTGAAAATATGTTATAATTTCGTATTAATAATTAGTTTCTAATTGTTGACATCTCAGAGTAAAAAAATTGTTGTTTGGATTAAATCTAATGCCTTGCGCAATTAAAAGAATTCATGACTACTCAGTTAAAAGCCTGTGGAAGCAGATGAATCACTTTTATCTTAACCATCGATACATTAAAACCTGCAATCAATATTTAGAGGTTTACAGTAAAAACGAAATCTAATTTAACAAATAAATAGTATAAAATGTTTTCAAAATTACCAGAAATATCCTATAAATAATACTGTAGGTTTATATTTCTGAACGTGATAAATGTTCAACATACTGTTAACCCACAGATGTTTCAACTGTGATTACCGCAAATCTTGTAATAATTCAACTTATTTCTGATGTAACAGTTGCAAGCTTTCAACACAGGCGTCAATAAGTTCTGTAAAAGACAGCAACAGATCATCCCAGTGTACGTTAAACGGTAAACTGAAGGAAGGTGTGACTGGGGAACTGCGGGAATCTTGCTCTGCTACAGCGGTGGCTAACGGGCTGTGTTTACTTAGTGTTTGTCAACGAAGCGGTTGCTTATGCTTACACAGTATGTTTGCTAGGGATATTCTGAGAGTTAGAAATCGAGGGGCCAGATTTTCACTACCGCTTTAATAGTTTTCTCTATGCCATTACCTTGCTTAGCGTTTAAATAAAAATTATTGTTGAACACACTCTATTCCATATGTAAATAATGTATAATAGTAATTAATTCAAGAACTTTATAATTGCTCTGTGTTTCGTGAAGCTTAAAGATAACATAATCCACTATAGTGTTTTAATCTAATTATAAACTGTCAGACAATATATGACAATTAAAACCAGAGTTACATCACCGAAAAGAAACTACGAGCTTTTATACAATACTTAGCTGGATGCGGAATCTTTAATTTACAGTACTTTAATTTAATTGCGATGGAACGCTTGATCCGAGGTAATTTCCCTACACACTCATTTTCCCATTACCTTTTTCCACCTACTATTTCCCTCCACTGATTTCAGCTTTAAATTCTTTTAGCGTTTTTGGTAAATTATTCATCATTTCTCTTGTTAATTTCTTAGAATCTCTGACCCCCATATCTCCGAAACAAAATCTATTGCTTCCAATCGCTCCAAATAATAATACTCGCGGATTGGCTGCCTTATTTGACGTAAGTAAGTAGCTTGCTTCAAAAATAATTTTTAACGTTATTTCTGAAACTAGTACCGACCGTTCTGAACGAAGGAATTAGTTTTGTTAATACCATCATCAACCATTCTTTTGGTTCAAGTTTCGTACAGCCTAATATCGACTATGCAGGATGAAGCGTTACCTTCCAGTTTCTTCCAGTTTATTGACCATGGAACCAGATAATTTGTACAAGCTTTTCTGCGGGAAAATTCGGTTTTTGCAGACATAATGGGAACAGCATCGACATTTTATCAACTTTTTTTTCAGTCAACTTCCATGAACCAAACATTTTGTTCAAGTTTTTCTAATAATAACAATTGACCACGTAGTCCAATTATTTTATTCAAATATGTGATATCAGGATCAAAACCACGAGCTATTTAATTCTTTTTAAGATTTCTTGAGATCAGTTTAAGCCGTATTTTGTTTTCGAATTTTTCTGAGGACAATACGAAATGGTGACCCAATTCACTGCCGAAAGTGGGGGGTGAGCGGTAATGCTCTGACTTCGCAAACGGAGAATGGGGAACAAGGGTTCGAATCTTCGTACGGCCATTCACATTTCGGTTTTCCATGGCTTTCAGAAATCACTCCAGGCGAATGCTGTAATGGATTCTTCAAAAAGGTCATATCTGAATTCCTTCCAGTTTCTTAGCCCCAGAATTTTACTGGGCCCACGGTCAATATAAAAGGTTTCCTCAGTTTAGTACCTACCTTGATGAACATTGCATTTTATACAAGCTTTTATACAAATTACGACTAACAATGTATTTTGGTCACACTTCAGTGCTGAAAATATCGAAAATCGTGAACTAGTCATTGTGTTAGAATTTCTCTCATTCCAGTTTCTATAACGATGAACGCAGAATTGTAGTTTTCCGCTTATTTACTGTAGTTCTACTAACTGATACGCAGGTACGCTACTTTCACTTTCCATGGGATACCAGATTAGCCCCTTCTCTAAGATGAATAGCTTTCAGATACTTTAATACCGATCAATAGTCGTTTTTGCTTCCGCGGCGCTCAACAAACATACGCCATAACAGATCACTACACCGCAGATGTGCGGGAAACCTTGTGAGCAGCCATGCCGTTTTTATCATACACGCTGCTTTTTATTTATAAATTTTAATGCAAACGTGCTCCGTTATAGCTCAAACATACACACCACTAGTATACGCAGAAGGTTATTAATTCTTACACTGGTATTTGTTAGTAAAATTTGTTATATGTTATTTGATATCATCATCAAAACCACGAGCTATTTAATTCTTTTTAAGATTTCTTGAGATCAGTTTAAGCCGGAAGGACAAAATGGAAGGTATTTAAAATGAACAAAAAGAAAGAGAGTAATAGGTATCATAGTATGAGTAATACCATCAAAGCAGTAAAACATTTTAAAGACAGACTAGTTCTAACTCAACGCTCATTGCAGTTTAATAAAGCATCATCATTATACTCGTAGTAGACAGTGTAACAGCGCGGATACGCAGAGAATTTGAAGATATCTAGCACAGTAACAACATCGATTTGTTTTGGAGCTACTTCAGTAACCACAAAATATTGTGATATTGTGTGACAGCTTTATAAAGGGAAGCTACTGAATATCGTGTTGTTAAATTGTAACATCACTGAGTAAACTATTTGAACAACTTTTGCAATATTTTACACAAGATTTAAATTAAGATGCAATGATATTATGGAATGATTACTTTCACAAATATTTCACTACTAAAAAAATAAATACAATAAACCCAAACGTCTTGGTAATGATAATGATATTTTTTTTCTGTTTTCAGTAGCTCATCGGCTTATTTGTTTAGGAGTACGTGCAAGCTACTTCCTTCGAATGCGCCACTTGAAACAAACATTACTATTGAGAAAAAATGAAATCGCAAATGAACTTAAACGTTTCAGTCTTCTTTATAACATTCCGAGGCAATCACAGTGTATGTACTGTACATACATTTATTCCAAGTATAACACTTTTAACGAAGCTGCTCTTGTTTAGCCGCCAAGAAGCGACGTGTGCATATATTTTTATTTTTCACGTCGTTTTAGTGCGAAACATTACGACTCAAGCTTTCGTTTTTATATAGAATTTATTTTCTGTCGAGATAATTAAAGACGATTAAATGTTAAGGCTGCTAAGCATCTCTCAAATGCTTGTTAGATGTTAGGTAATTTGTTTCTGTTCATAAGGGTTTCTGGAGATAATTTCACCGATCGCCTCGATAGTTACTACAATACATGTCTGCACCTGAACGTCCTGTTCTGATGGGCAATCGAACAGGAACGGTTAGTGTCGCAGAATAAAAATTTAATGACGCTCTTACCTGGAGGGAACATGTTCTGCTGTATCAGCAGAACAGACGACTGTTTTAAGTTTTTGTGTCCACTAAACATTTTTACATGTGCTGTTGGTGTAAAGGTCCCTACAATATGCCGTAGTCGCAGTTATAAAAGTAAGAAAATACTGTCAAAACTTTAAGAAACAATTGATTAAAGCCATAATTAAAGAAACTGACGCCAACAATCTTACCAGTGATCAACTGGCTTCAACAATCCGGAAAATTGTTTTAGAAACGCTCAGAGAATGATAGTATGAGCACTATTAAAATTTTACTACTTCGCATGAAATTGTTTATAGTGACGATTAAAATGAAGACATCCATCAGGCAATTAAAATTAACTATTTACGGAAGTAAAATAATATGAAATCATTCGCCAAATTCGAGTGATGTGATGTAAGATGTTCCTAAATGTAGCATATAAGTAAGGCGTAAGGAGCGTGGGCAGTTTTGACATCCGGTGTGTTGTAATAAGTGTTCTTGTGTGTGTGTAAACACCTGTAACCAGTGGTTTTGAGTGCAGTGTGTTGTTTTGTGTTAAATAGGTCGTCGTTGTCGTCGTCGGCCATACTCGTTTCCGAGTTTATGTTACTCTCTTGCGTGTCCAACGGCGATCGGATAAAGATAACGGTGGCAGGTTTTGAGTGAAACTGGGAGCTGCTAGTCTTGACCTCCACGTTGGCGGCAGATGTGTGATGATAGCCTTCCTGAGACCCTGTTAAATAGGTAATAGGTAAGAAATAAGAGCTCGAAGTACGATACAAACCTATTCAAACCTGCTCTTCCAGAAGGCACCTGCAGACTGTCAAGTTACATGTCCCCATGCGACAGACCAGTCATCACCAACCGTCTCTCACGCTCCGAATGAATACGTACTGTGGTAAGGTTGGGGAATTAGCACAGGACTTTGGAGTACACAGTCTGGTAGTTAGAAATTATTGTCCACCACCTCGCCCATTTCAGTCGCCAAGTTTGAAATGATGAAAATCTTTTCCACCAGAGGGGCATGACCAATCTAACAGCATACATTGTCGGTCTCTTAGTTACCTCGAACGCGAGGCAAGCTACGGAAGTATACCAACTTCGGTTTAAGCTAAATAACTACTGCAAAACATCTAATGGAGTCTCAGCATAAAGTTGGCCCAGATGAACGATTCGTTGAAGATGACGCTTCGGTCGAAACATCGTCACAAATAAATCGAATAAGATCAAATCTCGATGAATCGAGCAAAATAAAGATAGATAACTACTGTCTGATTATTTCTAAATCAAGTAGTAGTCACAGATATGCAGGAACATGGCATGGCGAGTAACTAACACAATCAAAAATTCTTCCCGTGATCTGAACATAATGCATGATACATATATATACTGTACTAGTATAAGCCCATGACCGCTTTTTGCGTATCGTCACGGGTCTAGAATTGTTCCAATTTTTAGGATGAAAGATTATGACAGACTGATCTGATATGACAAAATATAAACTTCATCTGTGTTTCAGGGTGAATAAAATCTCTTGATCTTGAAGTTCTCAGAAGCATTAATAGAGGTAGGTATTAAACACGAACAGGGACAATAGCGCTATCGTATAATTGCTTAAATATAAACTTGCCTTGTATCTGACCCTTAACGTTCACTCGGCATAATTAAAAAAAAAACCTGTTTGCTTCGAAACCATCTCGTTTTTTATTGAGCCTGGGCAAATACTCACAATGTAATAATTGGCCATAGTATCTGTAACGGCCAGAGAACTTAATAAACATTCCATATTATTAAACAGTTGAACAACTCCGAAGAAATGAATTACCAGAATATTTGATTCGGTAACATATATGGTCTGATGTCCACTTAAAATAATCTAATGATACACGTACAGCAAACATGAACAAAGACCATTAACCAAATTGGGTCAGTGAAATACCTAAAAAGCAAATAATTCATAATGCGTACACTTTGGTCAAGCAATAACATTAGTGAAAGTTTTAGTAAAATTTAAATTTATCCTAAGCCGGAATGACAATTGTCATTCGTGGTTACAGCAGAGACCATGAGTAATTCAAGTTTTTAAAATATTAATGAAAAACAGATTCACATTTTTTTTTTCAGCCGCAAAATTTATAAATATATTTTGAAACTATGAAATGCTACGAAAAGCAAACTTAATGAATGTATTATGCCAATTAATTTGGTAGCAGTTGCTTAGGTGTTAAATTGTGGAATAACCACGAATTTCTTCTAATGGTATCTCTGGTCGCTGTTTTGCGAGCGAAAGCTGACACGTGACACCGTTCTCCAGCTTTAGAACATAGCTATAGCTATAGTGGTGAGTGAATGAGTTAGCTTACGAAATTATATAGTGGAAAAAGCTGTTAGCGTGTAACTTGTATAAAGGAATACCAAATAGTCAATAAATGTCGTTTTTTTTGCATTTGAACGTGTTCAGCAGTTTTCATCTTCTGAGCCTTTTTGACTCTCGTAACGACTGACGCCTGCCATAAACTTCCCTACAACGGCTATGTATGCCAATCACGTCTTCTGCGCATGAGAGATCTATTCGGAGAAAAGAAATGCTCGCTCATGACATGAAGAGGAAGGAAATAGGCCCTTTGTAGCGTACAAAATACCATGGGGAAATCACTTTTATCAAATTATTCCACCTTCTTATACTCTGTAATCATCAAAAATATGTAACCAGAGCATTCTAGAAACAATAAAAATTTAACAACGAGCAAGTTATTTCCCATTTTGGTGAAATGAAAATAACAATCACTTAATACACATTCCATATTAGGTGAACTCTTCTACCATTCCACCATGTTATTTACAAAGTACGGTTTGTTTCCATGTCTCCTTCGTCATAAGTTTGGAAGAGAGATGCATTAATATTCGTAACACTTAAGATCTCATTCACTGCTTACAGTTGACTGTCGCAGAGTGAGAATTTAAAATTCTCTCAGATTCTTTGTGCGCCAATAATTCACATTTAATCGTTAAACCGAAGAGACTATTTAGAGAAAGAAAAATAGCGTTGCTATCATTAGTTAATTGAGTGATTTGACATAGGTGATCTGTTTCACCACACTTTCAGTTCTTTAATGCTGTCCACTAGCGTTTGAGAATTTTAGTATTTTTGTTTACTTCTACAGCTGTTCAGTTTCCGTGGTTTGCTGTGGGAAAATGAATTTGTTTTTCGCTTGTCATCCCCCCCCCCCACTCCATCCCCCTTTGTAGCTTAAATGTTTGGTGAATGACACAACTTTTTCGTTTTTGTATTAAGGAGGGCTAGAGTTTGATTCCCGATGTACCCGTCCATTTTCAGCTTTTTCGGGAATTAACTCTAGGTGAATGTCGGGGTAGTTCCTTCATTAATGCCATAGCTGACTTTCTTCAATGTTTCTTATAAAATAATGTATATAGCAATTTATTATTTTTACACTCACACGGTACAAAAATGTTTCATTCCTGGTATTTTAAGACCTGTCATTGGCTACGATCATGAAGATGGTACGTTAAATGATGGAAGCTGGTGTCGCGTTCTGTTGACGAACTGTGCAAATTTTATGCTCAGGTGTACCCCGTTATTCTGTTTGTAAGTAAAGAAAACTTGCATAGTCTCTTACGACCTCTTACGGCCAAATTTGCCTCTGTTCCGCTGGACCTGCAGTTTAATGTGGAGTCCGAATCACGATCTTTCTGACGTATCTCATCTGATCAAATACACGTCCTTCAAATTCATGGCCTGGCTTGGATTGGAACCCACGAACATTAATGTTAACAGTAAGCGCCTTAGCAGCCTAGTGGCTCAGTGGTTAAGGCGCTCTCTTTCGAAACACAGCGTCCCTGGTTCAAACACCAGTTGATCCAGGAAATATTACGGGTTTTGATTAGATCATAAGGATATGCCATAACGCTCCGTGGTTTTATTCCAAATTAAATTTTAGGTCCCACCGGTCAGAGGTGGAACGTGTATTACGATGTGGCGACTGCAACCAACTGTGGATTAGTTTATGTAAACAGGGAAACCACCTTAAATGTATTTATGTTCGTGTGCGCCAACTAGGACCACGTCAAGCCTTCGTTTGGCTCGAATTTCCTTTGAATAGCTAGGCATACACACACACATTTGTGCGCCAGCAATTCCGTGGCGATCCAAATAGACGATAAAATGTGTGTGTTAATTGTCTAACGACGAGCCGCATCACAAGCCAAATAACAATCGTTACCTATTTGAACGTGGGGAGCATGCGCGATGGTAACCATACACACACATATCTCACTTAACAATTTACTCGCGGCGGATAAGACTTGCCGAGTGTGTAACAAGTTAAGTAAGATGAGCAGAGAATCCGTAGCTCATTTAATTGTGACATATCAGCAACATACTGCATTGTGAAAGGTGAAACCAATAGAATATGCAGATATAATTTTTTTTTTTTAAAAAAGGATGTAATTCATAGATAGACGTTTGTGGGAAATATAATATAAAAGTTGATAGTGCATTAATAGATTTTTTTTAACTGCTTAACGTCTCTTAACAGCGAGGTCTTTAGAGACGGGAGAGGGTGGGAGGCAAGAAATGGAAAGGAATTTGGCCATGGCCTTTTGAAGGAAGCATCCCAGCATTTGCCTGGAGTGATTTAGGAAACCATGGAAAACCCAAATCTGGATGCCCGGACGGTAATTCGAACCGCCGCGCCGTCCTCCCGAATGCGAGGCCAGAACGCTAACCGTTAGACCACCACACTCGGTTGCATGAATAGAAAAGAAAGTACACTCTTTGCGAAGTGTTTTTCGCAATAAATATATATATATTCTCGAATGCCAGAGCGTTATTTTTTACCCACCGTGCTCAGTCTTCCATACAGATATTTTAGATACAAGACCAGGCGAACGTTACGAAATGCGAATAACTAAAATTTCGGAAATTAATATTGATATCTCTCTGACATCATAACCATTATATATATAAAGGAAAACACAACAAGAAATTGAAATATTCTCTATACCTCGTCTGCTCATGAACTTTTCAAAATGGTAATGATTTTATCTTTGAGTTTGATTTTATTTGATTAATTATTAAGATAAATATTTCCAAGGGCACCATTCCAAAAGAGGAAATTAAAAGGAACAGTGTTCTGCCTTACATTTGATTATTAGAATGAAGGAATTATTTAAAACAGTCCAATTTTTATTCTAGCTTAAATATCGAAACATATTTAAATAGGACTTTTCACAACGTCGCCATACGTGATACTTAAGAATGAATAGATTCTGGAGTTCTGAACCAGAAGGGCGTAGATTCATTGATCAACAATTCAAACAGTTCCACGGAAAACTCACTGAAGATAAATTAATGTTAGGAGACTCAAGAAGCAAGTTTCAGTGATCTCAGGGTTGCACTGGGTCAATTACTATTGCAGCGAAATTTCAAAACTTTTCGGTCAGAAAGGATGGTACATTGCCATATGAAGTCCTTTCTGGAGCTGCAACACCTCACAAATCCAAATAAAAACTGTATTAACAGCAAACAGCGTTGTCCGGCGCTTGCCACGTTCTGTTCCAATATGTCCGCTCTCCTCTTGTTCGCGACCACACCGTCTCTCTCGACATGGAACAGAGGAGCATGGAGGGAGCCAAACGCGAGCAAATTTCAGCAACCTGGTTGGCTTATCGTTCAAACCGTCTATCTGGCGGCCTGTACGTAGCGCCCTACTCGCTCTTGCCAAAAACAGTATTTCCTCTTACGCTATCAGTACGAATTAGTACTGTTTATGAGAGATCAACACGAATCAATGTACAGTATCAGCAATAAACCAAGCCCAAATCATGAAGGGGAAGATGAAGGATATTGAGGAAATGCATAGGAAGGTGTATCTGTGCAATTATGTAATACTGAAGAAATCGAATAAACTGCTATTAAAATAGTACACGTAGCAGTATATGATCCTTTTTGTAATCTTCCTGCAACCACTTTTTTTGTTATTCTGTCCGTTTCTTTCTCTTTCTTACAGCTCTACCATGAGCTGCTGCACGAGTAAATACATTTTTTGTGTGTAGGACTTAAAAACCTGTTTCAGTTGAATATTGTTACCCCGCGAGTAACACTAACCGCACGACACTTGGCTGGCGATGTTTTGGAATTCCCAGTGAGCCGCGAACCAGGAAATCATGACGGATAAATCCGTAGACCACTGCCACAAACACAATTTGAGCGCGGCGAGCCAGCTGAACGACAAATGTGTGGAACTCATGTTCCTGTGTATGGGCTCCCACAAGTACAGGCTCATCGCGAGAATATCCCCGCGCAAATCTCCAGCGAGTTTGCTCGCGCACAAATGTGTGTATGGGGGCTGCTGAATGCGCATCAGTGTTACAACCTACTGTTTAACGTGGAATCGGAACCACGGAAGCGTTCTAGCGTAACTCAAATTACACAGCAAGCTGAGATAGAAGTGAATGTCGGGTTAAAATTTTTTCTGAAAATCCAAGCCGAGACCGGGTTTCGAACCGGGGAGTTTTGATCTCCAGTCAGATGCCTTAACAATTGATCCACCAGACCACTCGAAACCATCTTTTATTTTTTCCCTATGGCTTTACGCCTCGTTGGCGTTTATGTCTTTAAGGGCGGAGGCAAGGAACAGGGCTTTTAAATTATTCATTCCAGCATTTGTTTAGAGACTTAAATAGAGTGCAAGACTTTACAAGTTAGATTGTGTGAATACTTAATGATCTTTCTCTTGAAAGTCAACTTTTCTAATCTGTTAGTATCTTTTCATCTAAACAACCCACAACCCATTTTAAACCAAGGCAGAGAAATTATGTCTATATGGAAAGTCTAATTACAAATGACGAAACATGAAATTTCATGAAAATGTGGTGATTATCAACTCAAACAGTTTTAAGTTTATGGGGGTATCAGTAAATTAAATTAGAAAGAATTATCGCATTCTGTGGCCAAGGCCATTACATACTATCCACCTATAGCTGAAGTCATTGCTCACAATGTTTTGTAATTTGATCATTCTCTTTGATCGAGTTGCATAATATTAACAACACGTTATTTTTGTTGTTCACAAGTACTTTTACAATCAGTAATAATGTAAACTTAAAATTTAACTCTACAGACAGACAGAAGCCAAAAGATTGTTTTTCCTGATGCTCGAGAATCAACAGTAAACTGTTTCAACTCGTCAGCAACCAGGACGAAATGGTATCTAATTGACTGTGTGAAGTGCTTAAAATTTTTGTATCATAATCTTTCCAAAGAAAATGTGACATTTGTGAAAAATATGAAAATTAGTTTGGTGAGGGAATATTGTTAGACAATCATTTGTCTTTTTCTTGTTATCATTAATCCCGCATTGCCGGGTCTGCTTTAATGGACGTCTTCTTCCATTTATTCCGATCTAGTGCATCTTCAAGTAAGGTATTGACTAGATGTATGTCCTCCCGCAAGGTATCCAGCCACCGCTTCCTGGGTCTTCCTCGTGATCTTCGGCCCTCCGGACTTATATCGAGTGCTGATCTCGCAACTGAAGTTTTGCTCCGTAGTACATGGCGGTACCCTCCCAGAAGACCCTCTCGCATTTTGTCAGGTATTGGAGCCACACCAGATGCCGCCCGAACGTTCTCATTCCTGATGTGGTTCAATCTAGTGTGTCCCTGAGGCCAGCGAATCGTCTTCATTTCCATCACATTCATTTGTAATTGTAGTAAAACTTTAAACATGACCGAAAACACACAGATACTGAATTGCTTTCTCGGGGTCCTAAAATATATTACAAAAGATAACGTCTTCAAAAAAATGAGGCTATATTGAAAAATAATACTAGGCTTACATAAAATAATTCTTATTACTTTTTAAATCAATGAATATAAAAATTTAAGATTTAGCTACCCATCTATCTTACGGACAAATGAAGACATAGTGATTTGGTACTATCTCGCATGTAATTTGAATCCCCAAAAACAAAGTTTCAATTTTTTCTAATAGCTAGATTTACGACCTATAAATGCTGCCTCAGTAAATATTTTTTTGTTGTTAGTTTCCACACTGTCTGCGTGGGACCACATCCTAGTATGAAATGCTGGTGTTTCAGCTGATATGTGTCGGTCTTCTTATAGGGCAGGACTGCCCTGCGATGTGTTTTGAACGCTCTGATAAACACAACTCAAAAGAAGACTAACGAATGTCGGTCGAAACGAAGCCATTTCGTACTATGACACGCCGCCATTCGGACAGCATAAAATGGCGACAGAGTTTTTGATCGCCTAAATATCTTATGAAAACACATAGTTCACTCGGCTAGTTACACGAGAACATCATAATAATTAGGTATGGAAACTATTTACTCTTGACTGCAAAATATACAGTTTGCTTTATCATGTATCAGCCTAAACGCTTTAAACTGTCTATTTTATATTAGCGTTTGAATAAAATTTTTTCTCCATCTTTTGTTGTTTTCACGTGCTGTTTCCTCAAGGACAACATTCACCTTCAGTAGATTCTGAATTGTAAGTAGGAATAGCAAAAGTCTCACTCCGTATTTTCTACTTCTAAAAATCCAGAGAATCTAGCGCACTGTTAAAACCACGCCAACGTGGACGTACCTGAAATAACTATAGAACAAGGCTGTGTATATAGAAGAAATGCTAGGATTGTAGTGCAGATAAGTTTCACAGATAAACACTTCACAAATATGGTGTCTTGAACTATAGTGATAATATATGATGAATCTAAGAGACCCACTTTACTATAAATATCAATAATTGATACTTATGTCATAAACTTAAACTAATTGACTTTTCCTGCACTGTGAGGTAATAAGGTAAAAAAAAAAAAAGCAATATAAAACACTGACCCAGCAATTTTTTGCATTATGTTTTGCCGCCGTCAACTTCACACGCTACATCAAGGAAGTATCTGAAAATCTATACCTAGCAAAATCCACTTAAATGGAAGATCAAGTTCCTCAGTTAAACAATCGTTCATGTTTCACCAGAGGGGTCTGTTGACTCAGTGGTTAAGGCGTCTGACTGGAGGTCGAAATATTTCCGGTTCGAATACCTGTCACGGTTGAGATTTTCAAAGGTCTTTAAAGTGACCTTCACCTCTGGCACAGCTTGCTTGTAATTCGAAGTACGCCAGAACGGTTCTGCAGTTCGTATTCCACGTTTAACTATAGGTCCCTTGAACGCGGTAGGACTACCGGGTTAGGTTACGGTAACTACAACAGGGGCGAAATGCGCAGCCAGTAAAAACCCTGCCACCAGGTAACTACTACAATTCAAACCTTTTCCTTCAAATTCGAATATTCTTAGTCATTCCTTGTTAATAATCATAACTAAGGTTGAGTTTCGCGATAGAATTAACATTAAATTATCTTCTACGTAACGAAAATAATTTGTGGGACTGACTTAATGCTCTCAAATACAAATGCATTACTGCAGTTGTATCATAATTTCTCCATAAGATAGGATAAAATGAGAATAAAGACAGTTTATACACAATTTTTGTCATTTATGTAACTTTATAATTTGAAGATCGAAAGAGGATTAGTTCTAGTAACAAAAATATTATACTCAGATTCTGATTGGGACTGTTCTATTTAACGGAAAGAATACCACTGAAAAATCGATCGTGGTTAGTGAGGGGTAACGCTCTGGCCTTGCATTCGGAAGTACGCGGATTCGATTTCCGGTCCGTCCAGGCAGATCTGGGTTTTCCGTGGTTTTCCCATACCACTCTTGGCAAATGCCGGGATGGTTCCTTCAAAAGGACATGGCCGAATTCCTTCCCGTTTCTTTCCCTCAGTCCTTTCGAACCTCTAATGACCACGACGTAGACGAGGCTAAAAGCCACAAGCAAAAAAAAGGAGATAAATAAAAAAAGACCATAGACCATTGGAAACACTAGCAGTATTAGTTTAACGTGTATCCAATAATATGAAAACAGAAGAACAAGAGCTAAGCCGAAATTGCATTGAACAGGCCGAACATTTAAAGATGCTGAAATAAGATGCGTCAAAAGTTAAATTAAAGAGCTCTTTTGTTACTTCCTGTATTTCAAAGAATAATAAGAACCTTGAATGCCATTCAATTTCATGAATATTTAAGAACAGTCAATGAATTTGATTTTGTTGGAACGAAAGTGAAGCTTTTTCTTGCAGGTATAATAAGAATCACTTCCTTAATATAAAGACACATTGTGCTTACGGCCATCCTAGATTGTAAACTGTAGATAAATCGAAAATATGTAAGATTGATCAATAATTTGTCTATAGAATCAGATATCATGGTCATCCTGTAGCATTACTTTGAATAAGTAATGGATCCAACTAACCATTGGTGTTGTATCATTTATGAACTTACGTAATACTAAGTTTCATTCATTGTATTTTTTAAAATTCAATAATATACGAAACACTTAATACTGGTTGACTTTCACAGTGGTTTACTTATTCATTTTGCCAAAATATTCAGAACAGACAAACCGTCGTATGTTGTGTATGTATATTCCTTTCGGCCAGCTAGGAACACGTTAGAACTTTGTTTGGCTTGAATTTGTTTTGGATGGGTACAAATCCGTGTTACAACTGCAGTTGTTAACCTAGAGGGGACCTACAGTTTTAACGTGGAATCCGAACAACAGAAGCGATCTGGTGTACTTTACATTACACAGCAAGCTTGCCCAGAGGTGAGGGTAAGGGTAGGGCTTATGAAAACCGCCGCCGAGACAGACGCCTTAACCAGCAAGCCCCCAGCTAATCTGTATCAAGTTATTATTTACGTCTTTCTCATTAGATTATATTATGTGATTGTGGCGTTAAATACCACAATCAAGTCGTCAATTCACAGATTTCATGGTGTATAAAAAGTAAAATCGGTTAGTATTTCGAACATTTGTAAGGTGTTAGATAGTAAAACAATTAAATTGAACTATTCTGATAAGATTAGATTTAGGAGCTCGAAATAAGCGGCAGAATAATGTTGATCTCTCGTGACAAAGGTTATTTACTTACTGCCCATGAAATGGTTACAGGATTATCATATGACAGTTCTAAACATAATAAGTTTTTATAAAATAACTAATTTTGGAACATGATCTAAAAATAAATCTTTGTTCTAATTTCTTCTCAAATCACTTTTAGATACAAACTAAATGAAATTTCCAGTATTGTAGAAATCTTATCCAAACATAAAATAATTTTTCAGCATTAAAGCCTTTTTAGTTGTGTTATTATGCTCTACAGACCTATTGACAATGATATAAAATTGTGGCTGATGTTAATATTTATTATTATTATGTTAAGAGAGATAATCAAAGTGATAAAATCATCTGTTACCTAAATGCATATACAAATCACTGACCTTCATGCTGAAGAATAAGGCAGTTTCGTTTCATAAACATAATCGAAAACGGGAACCGTGTAGCTATCACTGGTCACGTAATTAACCACTACAATATTGAGGCAAACAACAGGCGCTTTCGCACTAAACGCGTTTTGAGAAGGCTTTATCGCTTCGACGTATCTGTGGACAAATATCTCGTCACCTGATGGTAACGTTTAATGCAATATACCGGTCAGCACCTCATCTTTTCCTCAGCGCATGATAAATACGTTAGAATACTACTTAGGGATCATTGTAAATTTTATGGTAGCTCTCCCCCCCCCCCCCGCCCCTTCCACAACCACATCATCCAATGTGATATCACTCATTTTACAATTATGAATTTAAACAGCGTCGCCTATGTGACGTCTTGAAGCTCATCACACTCCTCCATCCCTCGACACACTGTGTCACACTTGTGGAAAACTCACCCCTGTTAACATGTGACGTAATTTATGGATGTGGTACCACAATCTCAGAAACGTATTTATTTGTTTGTTTGTTTGTGTGCGTGTCTGTAGATCCAGAATCCATTCGGTTTCATTACACTAGAATCATAGCTAAACAGACAGCTTTCTACAAAAAAAGGGGGGGGGGGGTGCGCTGCCCCTTCAAAAAGTCCAGGGTATTGTATATTTTATTTCACGGTATCTTTCTCTTAATATTGATCTGAGGGTTAGTTATAAGTACTGATTCTTATAAATATTATTATTTCTATAAGATGTTCAAGCCATTATCTCCCTTCATACTTAACCGAAATCAATTAATGTGGTGTCATTTTAAAGCTTATGGTCTCCCCTTTGATCACATATTATTTTCAGAAAGAAATTTTGCGGAATTCGACACTTAAAGGACTAAAATGTCAATATTTCTAAAATGCGTTTTTTGTGTCTAGAGCAATTTGTCTTCTTGGATATCTAAGCGAAATCGATAAATGAAGTAGGATTATGAAAAGTAATGTCTCAGTATCAATGGTTCTTCAACGCATTTTTTGTGTCACGAGTCATTTATCTCCATTGATTATATAACCGAGATAGATACATGAGGTATCAATCTAAAGATTAAGGTCTCCACTGTGGTCAAATCATGTTTTAAGAACGGACTTTTTCTGAGTTTAATCCTTAAAGCGCAAAAATATCAGTACTTCTAAAAAGCGTTTTCTGTATCCCGACTAATTTATCTCCCTTGATAATTAAACAAAATTGATAAAAGGGGTATCATTTTAAAGACAGGTCTTCGTAAGGTCTTCGGTATTTTAAGAAAAGAATTCTTCTATATTCAACCCTTAAACGGCAAAAGTGTTAATATTTCTACAGCCTAATGCATTTTCCTTCACGAGCCATTTATTTCGCTTGATACCTAACCGAAATCGATAAATGAGGTATCGTTTAAAATATTAAAGTATCCACTTTGACCACATCATATTTTAAGAAACAACTTTTTCCAAATTCAACCACTCGTATCATCATTTCTAAAACTTTTTTTATTTACCTTGCTCCATGCCTAATCGAAATCGATAAATGACTTTTCATTTTAAAGGCCAAGGTGTCCACTTTGGTAACACCATATTTTATAAAAGGAATTTTTTGGAATTCGACCCTTCAAAGGGCAAAAGTATCAATATTATTACTGAAACATCTTTATTATTATTATTATGAGCCATTTATCTCCTTCGATACCTAACCGAAATTGATAAATTACACACCGTTATAAAGATTAAGGTCTCTAATTAGGTAAAATAATAAATTAAGAAAGAATTTTTCGGAATTTGATTCTTAAAGTGGTCGTGCGTATGAGACAGTTCAGAGCCAAGTTCCTAGATTGAAGCAAAAGATATCACAGAGATGTCAATAAACTGTTTTTTATGCAATAAGTAGTTTTTCGGATATTTTTTTCTGTTATGGAAACATTTTATTCGCACATATCACAGAGCAACACATATCACAGAGATATTGATATGCTGCGTGCATTTTGTTCAGGTTGGTTGTATTCCGTTAGGGTCAGTGACAGTTTGACGTACTCTACAGTTTGTTTTAAATTTTCCTAAAGGTTTCGTAATATGTTTTGATGCGTCCCTATTACACTAAACAAATAAATATTTGCTACAAAGGGCGGTTCTACTTTCCATCATATTACAGGCATTCAACCTCATTATTATTCGTATCTTATTAGCAAAATTTTTGCACGGGTCGTCTAGTTGAGTTAATATTGCCAAAGGCGATTCCAGCAGCACAGATATTAAAATCTGTATTTGTCCAAGAAAGTAACAGAAAAAAGACAGTTAAATACAATTCTATTGAACTCACAAATTAGAGAAGAAGTAGAACTCAGGGGACCTTTTTTTTTTTTACTTATTGCTTGCATGGCCAGGAGTTACCCTGGGGGATAGTTCGGCCGCCTGATGGCAGATGTTTAAGCGCCCTCGTCTTCCGCCTATGCCTTAGGCGCTATGTTCTGTGTGCGAAAAGTTTTATGTTTTTGATTAGTGTAGTTATTAAGGCGGAGATTCGGGGCCGTCCCAGCATTTGCCTAAAAACAGCAATCATGACGGCCAGTACGCGGAGGCAAGGGCTCGTGCTCGGTCCCTTTGTACCTCCACATTCCAGTGTCCGGCGCCTCACTATACAGAGCAACACTGGTGAATGTTCGGAAGATTTTAAAACCATTGTTAAAAATTACGACGAATGGAGCTGTTTGAAAAATTACTGAAAAGTGGATGGAATGTTACTGTCAAAACCTACTGATTTACCGAGCATGGTGAGTGAGCGGTAACGAAATGGCCTCGAATTAGGGAGGACGCAAATTCGAATCTCTGTTCGGGCATCATGATGTGGCTTTTCCATTGTTTCCCCAAATCACGCCAACCGAAAACCGACATGCTTCCTTCAAAAGGCTGGAGCCTAATTCCTTCCCGTTCCTTGCCGCCAGTCTTTTCCGCCTCTAATGACCTCGACGTCATCGAGGTATAAAGACATAAGAAACAGAAACCCAATGTATTTTTGGAGTAGCTGCTGCTAATTATCGTAGTTGGAAATGGGCATACACTAAAGGGAATTAATACAAACAATAGAATTACTGACACAACAGAAGCGAAAGGATTGAAATGTTACGGTCACGTGATTCTTGTGCATAAGTCTGTGAGACCGTAGTAGATAATGGATTGCAGCCAGTGCAGAGAAGAAGAATATGGTTGGATGGCGTAAGACGTTCTATGACTGACAATAATTTTCAACACGAAGACTGAAGAAACACTTAAAAACTAGTATTAAGTCGCAACTAAAAATAAAATTTCTTACATGACTAAAAATGTATAAGAAACTGGAGACGATTAAACGAAAAAACTTTACCGGCAGTCATCTGAAGCAATTGAAACTTTGGGCAGACGGACAGAATTTTGACTTCTTGGGTTCAGAAAATAATGTGATGACTGCAAAATAGATACCTAGGTAAGTTTCCTTTATAATCTGACAGAATATCAAAACTGCTAGGTGCTTAAATTTCAGCATATTAAGTTTCAGCATGTAATAAAATTTTAAGAACTACAACCCATAACTGCAGATAGTGCAAAGAAAATTCTAACAACCATGTGTGACATAAAGCAGCCATACGCCTTTAGAGAAATTCCAGAACGCTTGAATATGAAAAATGATAATAACGTGATTATCATCTTTTGAGTAGGGAAACAAAAACTCAAGTAGTTAAAATTTTAACCCAGAAAATTTCAGCAACATGAAAATATCAAATATATTGGCCTATTACATTCTGTTGTCAAATTTAACATATCTTTTTAAAATTAATCAAGATTATTGCATAAAGCAATTAAAAATGAATAAAATAAATTATTATTAGAAAATGTATTATCAGAAACGCACATGTTCAAGAGAAATAAATTAAAATCTGAATACAAAATTTTGCATATTGTTTATTGGCCAATAACATTAAAACTTTGAAATTCGCAGACCGCAAGGACTCTAAAGTGCTTCAGGGACACGAGAGCTAGAACATTCCCTCAAGTGTCGGATGTAGCTGAGGAAAAAGGCCGATTGATAAAATCTGTCACCAGATGTTGGCGACAGTGTTTTTGATGGCCGAAATGTCGTTGAAAAATATTGTTAATAACGAATGCTTAGCTCTCAGAAGTATCGAAAAGAATACAAAAGATGATGTAATGTATTTTAACTGAATGGTTAGAAGTGTTTAACTCGCAGATTTAAGGAATTGTGTAAACGGTTCCATGAATGACGAATAATTAGTATAAAACTGTACTGCGTGTATTGTCATGAAAACTATGTTCTGCATAAAATAAGTCATGCAGTTGTATCAACAGAAATGTGACCCAAGTTACAATATTATGATTAGTAGGGTTCTGATGTTTATGACATAAAAAAGAGAAATATGCATCCAAAACTGACCTAAAAAGGGATAAATATGACCCACATTTAAATTTAGTATACATCAAAACATGCTCAATTATACATAATTTATTCTATCTAGTAGTATCCCTTTCATGTAGAAAGCATAATGTGCTTCTGTGCACTCACTGGGAAATTAAATTTTAAATCGCTTTCCTGGTGCCACTTTAATTTCATAGAATTTACAGATAATAACTCTTTCTCTGTACTAAAATAATCTTCTCCAATTACGTTTACATAACTCAGTAGCTTCGCATTTTCAAAAATTTTGTTTCCGGCATGGCGGTTCTAAATCCACTGCAGATTTAACACTAAGGATTATTTTCTAAAATATTGGCGACAGTTGAGACATTCATTGACGCGGCGCGACACAGGCATGCTGCTGCTGCTTTGTCGAGATTAACGTTTAAAAAATGACAATAATGTATAACTTTAATTCTTGAATGGTCAATTCTGACCAATTCAATGACAAATGGTGTTGTGTTTACCTCCAACGTAAAATAGGAGTACGGATCTGTGAATAATCATAATTTCTTTTCATCTATAACTCGTAGTGAATTCCTGTACTACCAAAAAATTATCATATTTTCCTCAAAATATGATTGTATGACCATGAATATTACTGTAATATGACAAAAACTATGAAAATGGCCTGCATATGCAATTATATACTATATAAAATGCATTTAAATTAGAATCAGGAACGTCCATTCAGTGTTTAATTCAGTATTCCAACTCAAAAAAGGCAGGAAAAAGTATGGCTTGTTATAAAGATCCCAACCTTAATTACTAACATCAGTTATTGTGTATTTTCGTTTTAGACAGAAAAGTTCTTTGTGATTTTTCAACTATATTTGTGACTATGTCTTACAGGTAAGAAATATCACATTTGTTCAATGCTGCCATCCTCTGGGCTTTGAATATCCGTAGATGACTGCCAAATTTCCGTAGATTGGGTACAAAAATCTGGAGACTTGCTAACTGAAAGACTAAAACAATAATTATTGAAGAGAGAGTCAAAATAAATAATACTTTTTATTCCAAGGTCTTTAAAATTCAAAATACAAAATAATATTCTACAGTGAATGTAATAAATATCTCTGAACATGTTTTATACAGCGTCACATTCATACCAGCTGCTGCTGTGCCTACCCTTTTTTCTTTTTCTGTTTAGGGACCATACATTTTCTTTGTTGTCATTAAATGTAGCAAATGTTCCGTAACAGGAAGTGTTAAGAAGTCGTGCCAACGAGCGTGTCGCCGTGCATAAAGAGTGAGCGGATAGTTGTGTATTATGGTCTTTTAAGATCTATAAAATGTATAATCAAACAAAATATGAGCTTTATTTCATTTCAGTCGTAGGTTCATACAAGCGCTTGCAAGAAAACGATTCAAAATTATTGAAACTTCTGTAACACTATACTTTCAATGTTTAATAAAACACGAATATAAGGAATAACCAACAAATTGTAAAAACTAGAAAAATACGTATACATTTTAACAAAATCCGAAAATCTTATATTTTCATTAAAATCCGTAGATCTACGGATAAATCCGTAGAATTGGCAGCACTGCATTTGTTGCAAGCAAATAAAAATACATTACAAGCTAGGATGTTATACTGAAAGACACACAGACAACATGTCTCAAATACTCGATAAAGCTATTCTAAAATTACCGCTCTTTATGTTATCGATGTATTTTAATATTATCAGCTATTACAGACAAAAAAACTGATGCAATAGAAGGCTTCGACGGCCACAGTAAGTAGTTTCCAAATACTCTGAAAGTTGTCGCTTCATTCTATAAATTACCATTTGATATTAATTGCGACGCCGCTCACGCTCCGATGCCAGTTTCCCTGTACTCCTATTTCACCCTTTCTTATACCCACCTACTTTTTCCCTGTAATTACTTTACCATTAAATTGTTCCAGGATTTTAGTTAGTTATTCATCACCTCCATAGGTAATTTATTCCAGTCTGATTCCATTTCCGACGAAAGGAAATTTTCCCCCCACCCTCATACCTGAAATCAAGAGCCAGCATGTGGTCATGGCTATCTTACCCTTCCATACATCACTCTTAATTTTTCCACCAATATGTTTCGTGGTCTCATCAACTATATACGCCTTGTACACTCCCAGAACTATCTTCACATTCCCCCTATCTTACAATGAATTCCATTCTAACTCTATAATGATATCAGTTACTGATTGTGTTTTACAATAATTTCCAGAAATTTACAAGCTCTTGTTTGCACTAGGAGGCGTGGAAACTAAGAAACCTGATTTTTGCTATTTTCCAATATATTTCGCAAGTTTGAGACATACAGCGTGTATTTTTACCAAGTAGACAGAAATTTAATTAAAATATTACTTTTTTAACTATCTTAATTCAATCTAGAGTTTTATCGATATAATCATAAATAATCTTATTCACATGCACGTACACTGGGAAAGGGGTATTGTGATTAATTATCAAATAAAGACTACCATTTTGATTTGTTGTAAATAATTTCTTCATAATTATCGTTTCTAACCGAGAAGACACTAAATATGAACCACAAGCCTGGCTTTAATGTTAATCGCTAAGTAAAAATGAACGAACTTTGTTTTATGAAATTTGTATGCTTCAGAATGATCTTTACACTTTATTCCACCCATAACACTTGAAAAAATGCAGAGGAAAGTAGGTTATTTTCAATTTTTTTAAAATCTTCTGTAGCGCAAGTTACAAGGAAAAAAGAATTAATAAAACTTTCCATTCTACCATCACTTTATTGATTCACTAAGTTCTAGAACAACGTAGTAATGGCGTTAAAAGTTGAATCATTAACGTGAAACATAATTTTAAGAACCGAATGCAATTCTGAAATTTACCTTTGCAGATGTAACATTAGCGTTTGATCAGATCATTATGTTTTATACAGATTGCGCAGTGGATGCTTATTGCCTTGATGAATTCTTACCGACAGTCAGACGCTGAGGACCGGACGCCTGAAGACGCCTCCGCTACCGTCGCGGCGCCCGCACTGAGTCAGGTCTCAGGCGTCGGGCGGCCCGCCCTCGGCGCCGAGGCAGCGCACTCGCTACGCGCATGCGCGAATGCAGCAGGTGGCTGCCGTCACGAGGTACCTACTCTCTGTATGACACACACTCGCCGCACCGGGAACTGCATGTGCATGTGAAAACAATACCACCACTCCTAGAAACAGTTTGTATTACCATTCTTGATTTTATGGTAACTACGGAGTAATTAACGTGGAAAGCGACCACGCTCAAGTCGTCAGATAAAACAATTTTCAGATGTTCCTAAATCGTTATTGTATTATTCTTGCGTAACACTTCATCTGTTGACACATTATATATTTCTGTTCAAATTTTCTATAACGAAAGCAGTCAGGTTTTTTCCCCTTTAGATCATTAGAGAAAGGAAAGGTCCTCCTTAGATCGTTATACTTAGGAAAGGTAATCAACTAGGTCATGACCTTTTGAGGAAACCACCCCGACATTCGCCTCCAAAACAAATTTTCATAACCACATCGAGAATCGAACCTTGTTCCTTCCGAATGCCAGGCCTTCCACCTATCAAGGTCATGGAAATGAAACTAAAACAACAATCGGAACGGAACAAAATAAATGTAGTAAGATGTAGCTGAGTTCCAGGATTTTTGCTTCGTTATTTTACGAACTGTCGAAGTTTATACCTAAAATCACAGTCGCGATTGTAGAATAGCTTCTGCTAGCGGTGACATTCTGTTTAAACAGCATTCATTTGTAAATTCGTAACCAGAAGTAGTACCAAGAGGAATGGGAAGAAGCATATTGTTCCTTGTCTGATAGCGAAATGGTACCGCCCCACTGACAGTTGCCATTACTATGGATAGAGACTGAAGTCCCCGGTTCGAATCCCTGTCTCGGCGGGGATTTTCATAGGTCCTTAACCTGACCTTCACCTCTGGCATAGCTTTCTGTGTAATGTAAAATGCGCCAGAACGCTTCCGTGGTTCGGATTCCACATTAAACAGTGGTCCCACGTTGCCGATAGGATTGCCGGGTCAGGTTAAGGCGGCTACGACAGAGGCGGAAGGCGAAGCCAATAGAAACCCTGCTACCAGGTCATTACGACCACATGGAATAATATATTATCGATAGAACGATTCTTCCAGTCGGTTAAAGAAATGTTCGAATACTTGGTTTCCACATGTAAGGCACCCTTTAGTTCACCAAAAGCACTCCCACTAGCCATCCCCATAGTAAAATATTCTACAGATCGATTGCGAAGTTGCTTATGTTGGACTTAGAAATTTCAAGAAGAGTAATTGTCATCTTGAAGGAATTTTCCTGTATTCATTTCCAAACTGAAAACTCATCATTAAAATGATTTTGAAGTGTATTCATTTTGTCGGGGAAACATTTATTTTAAGAGATATTTCGGTTTGTTCACATTTTGAGACACGCGATTAGAAAAGTAAACATGTAAGATTTGAAATATCTTCGAATTGAGTAAAGCTGCAGCTGAACTTTATCACCGGCTATAGTCAGCACTGTTCCGAATATTTTGATAGTTAAATTAAATAAATTGGCAAAGTTTAATTAGTGGTTTCAATTAAGAGAAAAAATGAACTTTTTAACTAAAAGGAATACCATTGAGAAATTTATATCAGTAGATATCCTAAACCGAGACGAAAACTAATATATAATGGTTTCGGTTGAAACTTTAAGCATTCGTCCTATAATTAAGTTTTTAAAGATAGATTGTCGCTAATTGTTGTGGAGTTCGAGAAAGTCCGCCAAGCTGGTGACGTAAGAGAGTTTAACGTTAAGTTTATAGAAACCCTTTTTGGATGCTAAATTAAATTAAAGTTAAATTAAAACAGATAGAAAATGATCATAGAAAGCCTTTGTATAAATTGAAAGTTACACTATTTGGTACTTTGGGAGATATTAATTAAAGAAAAAAGTTACTGACGTCATAGACCATGGAAAGCTTATAACAGGCCATGCGGCCACCATAATTTGTCTCATTATTTCGCTGGTAAGTGAACGCGTAACTCCGCGCTAGCTAGCGGGGTGTACCGCTCCAAGCAGGTGATACTGTAGTTGCGGCGAGTAGTAACATGCCGTAATGGTTGCATTCCCTAATGTCAGGGGAACTTAGTGAGTTTGTCTTCTCGTATGAATCTGCTTAATCTGTAATTTTCAATGAAACTGTTGTTCGATGTTTTATCCATGTTACTGGTACCGACAATTTACGAGTGAACTTTAATCAAGAATATAGGTATTGTGAAACTTAAAACTGTGTCAAGTGAACTCAGTACAATAATCCTTTGTTTTTGTGGCTAAAATACGAATACGTGGCGGCCAGCTTATTTAATATTATAGGTACCAGAAGGCTACACAGGTCAAGAACTTACTTGTTCACAGTTAAGGCAGAGGTGTTGTTAACTCCCAATAACTTTTACGCCTGACATGGCCTCACATTTCGTAGAACGAAGTTTGGAATTCCCGTACGGACATAGGGATTTCAGTTTTCCATGGTTTCCCAAGATCACTCCAAGCGAATGCCGAGATGGTTCCCTCAAAATATAATAGAGGATTTTCTTCCCGTTCGTTTGCTCCCAGTTCTTTTCTGCTTCTAATGACGTCGACAAGACGTAAATCCATTAGCTAAAAAAGCAGGATAAGAACCTTCGTTTACCTGTAAGTAATTACTGAAGTGAAATAACCGAAGTTCTACTCAGAAGATACTTACGACCATTGTCGAAGTAATGACGTTCCCCCTACATGCAAATAGCAGTAGAGACCGTTTTCACTTAGACCTTAACATAGTTTTCTTCAAAGTTGTAATATTAGAATTTAATCTTGCAGTGTCGAATAATTACATGTTCCAAATAATCTGGTCTCACAAGTAAGATGGAACGTGCTCAAGAAATAGTTGATAATTGAGTTCCTGGGTTTAAGGAGAACGAAAATGGACATCGTAGATTCCTTTAGTACACAATATGATCCAGGCTTTAAGAACGGTCTATCCTGAGGAAGTATTATGTGCGCCCAATGTCTAATTGCGATTTGTGCAAACTAAGTTGGAAATTTGTTTATATATATATATATATATACAAGTATATCTAATGATGTCGCTCATCATATGGCTTAAAGGTGTACGGCAGTTTTGGATTGGATACCAAGGAACCTGAATAGAGCAAGAGGAAGACCCCCGGATTGTTGGGATAGAGACATACGACGAGTTACAGGCGTGAACTGGAAGAGAGTTGCTCAAGATCGATTAGCCCTGAAGAAACTAGAATCAAATTATGTTATATTAACTCATCTGGCTTAGAGAGACTGCATCCTGAAACAAAGATTGATAAAGCTGTAAAAATAAGTAAATAAATAAATATTTTTTATGTGCCTAGATATCGTGATCGTAACTCTCTGTCCCCTTTTTAGATAGATAGATAGATAGATATGTTCACTTTGATCCCATGTGAGAATAATCTCGGGGATGTGGAACAGTACATACACTTATTTGTAATGTCAATATTACTATATAATTGATAATGTTATTATATATTGACAACAAGTTAGCTACAATCCATTAGTATAACCAATATCTCCTGTTATCTACAAATACAATCCCGAGTTAATTAATACTTATTACGTGGAACAGTGTATACACTTGTTACCAGCATCTAATAATCAGTTATTTTCTTACAACCAGTAACCATGATAAGTTTCACTGTAATTTGCGACTACATATTATATCATGTTAGTTGCTATTTATGTGGAACAGTACACACACTTATTAACAATATCAATTATATTACCAACAACTCATAAGCAGTCAATTACTTAACAACCTGTTAGTATGATAATTTTTCACAGCAGTTTTTGAATGCATGCTATCCCATGTTAGTTACTATATATGAGTGGAATTTTGTAAACACAATAATTACTTAAATTGTCAAAAGTTTCAACAGAAAGAAAAACCATATATCATTTTAGTAATTGTGGACAACTTTGTCACCTTCCCCTTCCATACAACATATATACTATTTTATCAGTCATTCTTAGTTACCAAATTCCAAGAAGAAGTAAAATGGGTTCTGAAGCAGAAACTCTTTCAGTTTGGACTTAAAGTAGTTGGGTTTTTGTAGGTAACATTTAATTTCTGTTGGTAAGACATTGAATAAGGAAGCTCCAGTAAATGTTAACCCTCTCTGTACAATTGACAGTGATTTGTAATCCTCTCCCATTTCCAGTACAGCGTTATTTTAACTGCCTTTAATGAACTAGGGAACAAGTAAACCTGTCTTAAAAGTGGGAAGTGCGGTTTTATAAGGAGTTCTAACCACAAAAGTGTTTTCAGCGTTCTTGACATAAACAAATAAAACTTTTAGAGAAAGATATGTTAAGAGCGTCTCAAAATTCCACCTGACACCAGAAACAGATGCGAATGTGATAGTATCTAGAGTATTTGTTACTGTTAGTAATAAGTAATTAATTGCAATGGACATTACGCCCTGATAGTAATTTCTATACACATCTACTCTTCATTTACGGCATTGTTAATTTAAACGCCTTTACTTTCTGTTACCATCCTCGATAATTTAATCCTGTCTCCGCTATAAACATAAAGAAACTTCTCCATTCTTTTATGCTTGGAATGAAGGATTAATTTATGTTTAGGCTGCTCTCTTGTATTTTAGGTCCTAATTTTCCCCTTATATTTACCAAGTCTCTCACTATGTATGACTTATACACACTCACTATTCTGTTATCGGATGAGTCCTCCCCTAACTACTTTATCATTTTAGTTACTAGATCCATTCACATCCTCTCCAACTCGTGTAAATGATACTCATACTGTTCTAACATCCCACAACCCGCAAGCAAGCTTCTAACCAAGAGTTCGTTCGCAACACCTATACTTCATCAGTACATCCCAAATGTGATGTTGTAGGGAAATGTTTCTAAATAATGCATCTGCATGAAATGATAATGAAGCAATATAAACTTGTAAAATTTAAGTTTTTTATTACGTAATGAGATACCCTGGTTTTCAAGATTCCAAAGCCTTTTACGCTTGTTGGGTATGACACCTGTACGTCTTCCGGGACGAGTTACGATCCGCAGGACAGTTAGGGAAGTCCGGTAGCAGCTTTGGTGTGAGCGCACCTCAACTGACTGCTCTGTATTCTGGCCGGAGCTCAGGCTGCAGGGCGGGTCAGCCAGACGCGCACTTGACAGGCTCTCAGCTCGCCCCAACATCCGTGCTTAAACACCTGGCTCCGGAAGTCTAATTCCTCACTCCACACGTCATTGGGGCGGGGATCACTCTTAAATTTATCTCCTTAGGCATGCTGGAATCATGACCTTACCTGTGAATTCTGCATGTTACAAAACGTTAGTAGCTAGTTAAAGGGTGATGTTTGAAATGAATCACGATTTCATTAGGTGAGAAGTAATTGCCGTATTTTCACCTACATGCGAAAGTTATAGTGTCGTCATCTATCGGTTTTATTCTGCAGTTTAAGGCTACTGAGCCCTTAAACCCGACAGATGTCATTAACATGGGAACATGTCGGCTGCCAGATGAATAAGAATGTTGTAGTGTACAAGCGGATTCTTTATTTATATTTCCGAAAATTTGACGCGAAATTTTAATTTGACTGTGTAGATTTCTAATAAAGAAACTGGACACCAAAGGGTCTTAGAACTGAAAAAAATAATACAAAAAATGTATTTGGATTAGAAGTCCAACGCACTATCCACTGAAAAATGTATTTGCTACGATCATTATTACCTTTCAAGCAATCATAACAAATTAATGTACATGTGTAATTATACTCGACGTTGATACGTTTATGAAACAATTGTGAAAAGTGGAGACAGACTTGGGCCTGGCTAGAATAACAGCTGATGGAAAATTCTGTCGTTAACATTTGAAACAATGACGTATAGTATGTGCAAGTGTTGATTACCATCTATCTGCTTCAATGCATTTGGCATCCGTCGGTAATCTGAATATTGTTCATTCAACAAGCAATTACGAAAATAATAACAGTATTTTTCATATACTTGTCCCAATGGTTCGCCTTTCTCTGGTAGTTGGATATGACACGTCACTAATGAAAATAATTAGCAATTATGGCACCAATATTGGGCGCGAAGAGAGTGCACAAGGTAATTTCAAACCGAGTTTACATAAACAAAGTTGTGATAATAATGAATGAATGTATGGTAAATTGCAAAGTGACGGGAAACCAACACGAGTGTAGTTGTTGTTCAGTTTAGTCAACAAACTGGACTTTACAAAAGTTCTTATGATATATATATATATATATATATAAATGTGCTGCATATCAAACAAAGGTTTTATTTGCCGCGAATAATAGCAACCGATAAAATACAACTCTTATTTCTCCATTTTTCCACATCACTCTGATTGACATCACATATGAAATAATGGAAACGCTCTGATTCATTTGTTACTTTGTCATTGTGGGATCTACATTTATACTCAGAAATTCATAGAAATCTATGGGTAGCAGATAGTGCTTTACCCCAAAATTAATCTCCAGTCTGTGCATTCTAACCGCTGAAGGCACTTCGCTCAAATTTGTGCGGAAGCTACGTCACCTATCTACTAATGAATTCCAGTCAAATCTCCAGGTCACTTCTGTAACACTTTCATGAGAACTATGGTAAATTGTCAAAAATTGTGTGGTTCTTCTATGCATATTCTCTATACTATTAATCAATTCCTTGCCACACTGATTAGCCAGAACATTATGACTAGCTACCTACTATCGATATAATAAACCCGTCCAGGCGATAGCCGCATTACCTGATGAGGAATGACTGCTAGTCAGACAAACGCACGGTGCATGTACTATCAGTGAGGGTGCTATCCGTGATTAGAATGGGGAAGGCGCGCTCGCTATCTCAGTTTGACTGAGGGCAGGTTGTGATGGCCCAGAGGATCGGCACAGGAATTTAGAAAACTGCATGACTTGTCGGGTGTTCGAGGAGTTCTGTGGTGTATATCTTCAACAAGTGGCGAAACCAAGGTGAAAACTCGTCCAAATGTCGATGGGTTGGGCGGCCACCACTCATTACAGGTGTCGGGCGTCGTAGGCTGGACAGACACTACTGGCGGGTTACAGTGCCGTAACTAACATCAGACTTTAATGCTGGGCAGAGTACAAGTGTGTCTGAACACACAGTGCATCGAACACTCCTAACGATGGGGCTCAGCATCCGACCACCCACGCATGTGCCAATGTTAACACCACGAAATCGGCAACTACGACTGAAATGGGCACTCGACCATCGTCAATGGACGTTGGTGCAGTGGCAGAATGATGCATGGTCTGATGAATCCCGAAATCTTCTTCATCGTGCCGATGGGAGGGTGCGAATCCGTCGTTTTCCATGAACAGCTTCTCGACACCTGTACTGCAGGAGGGAGACAAGCTGGCGACGGCTTAATTATGCTCTAGGAAACATTCACGTGGGCATCCATAGATCCAGTGGAGCTCGTCCAAGGCACCATGACGGCCTATAAGTATCGTACACTGGTTGCAAACCTCGGACATCACTTATTGACATCGATGTTTCCCAGCAAAAGTGGCATTTTTTAACAAGATAATTCGCCATGTCAGAAGGCCAGGAGTGTAATGGAGTGGTTCGAGGAACACAGAGGTAAATTGTAATTTATGTGCTGTAATTTTATCTGGGATGTGATTGAACCTGGGGTAAGAGCTCATTGTTACCCTCCCCGGAATTTACGGGAATTAGATGATTTGTGTGTGCAGATGCGGTGCCAACTCCCTCGAGTGACCTACCAAGACCTCATTGGTTCCATGCCAAGACGCGTCACCGCTGTTATCCTTGCCAAAGGCGGACATACCGGGTATTAGGTAGGTGGTCATAAAGTCCTGGCTGACCAGTGTATACTGTTCCCAAACAACATAACAGTACTGCAGATGACAACGTAAACACTTTTATACGCCATTTACTCTACAGCTACGGTAAAAATGTTCAAAATTCGGCAATGAATCGTAGTATAGGAATAATTCTTACAACGACGGGTCCATTTCGGAAACTGTTCGTGGGTTTAACATTGATTAGTCCATAGTGTCAAATGGGTGGCATGAATATCTAGTGACGCGACCTGTTAAACATTTCATCCTTTAATGAATATATCACCTTATGTTATAAATATTCATGAAATAAAAAAATTAAAATGTATGTACATTGCTGTGAGAGCAATCAGAGTTTTCCCAGAAACCACCACTGCATCAGAACCCCGGAGATGAGAACTTGCGTACCAGAGTATCCTAGATACCAGCACCCGTCTTGCCTTAACCACCCATTAAATCCTACCACTTATTATATCACCTATTATTATTTTTATTTGTATTTTTTAATTTTTTTTACATGTATGTATATGTTTTAACCAGCAATAATTTCTTGAAAATTTCTTTTTCATTTCAACACAACGTACCCTTTGTTACATATATTCATTTTTCCACCGCCTCAGATATGTATGTATTATCTCAGATATTTCTCTGCTGCATGAATAAAGTTTTATACCAAAATATTGTACTTTTGTGTCCATCTTTCGTGTTATTCAGTCGCTGCCCACGTACTTTGGTAAGTGATGGGTTGCTTTCCTTATCCTTTGTTATTTACTTGTTAAGTTTTATTAATCTCGAACGTCGACAATGTAAGTTTTCAGAAAAATAGTTATATGGACGGATATATTTATATCCATGCTTCCAATAATATTACCAAATCCTAATGAATATTTCCGTTAATACTTAACCAATTAGTAAATAACATTCGTGAAAATTTACTAATTCTTCAAGACTTAGATGGAATTCAATCTGAAATTTACTTGTTGCCCAAGTCTAAATCAACAGTCTCGTTGATCTCCTAAGCAAAACGCTATCCTCGCTGGAAGATTTGTAAGAGATGTCGGATGTGTAAACGTTAGCGGTGACTTTTGAAATAAGAGCACATGAACGTCACTCTCGCGATTGCATCTATTCGCTTTCCGTTTACACCAGAGCACTTTTCCTTGTCGGCATAAATTGCCACCCTCTCCTCTCTCACCAGTACGCGAAATGATTGGTTTTAGGCACTGCCCGTATAATGCTGATTATTTACAGCATCCAGTCATGCCTACCACTAGGAGAAAGAATGGTTGGAGGCGATGATAGAGGACAGTCTTCAGAAGAGAGTATATTCTGCCGCTACAGTGACAAAATCTCTTTTGGTTATTATTTAGTATGTGTAATCGGTGATATTTATTCCTTGACAATTACAAATTTATTGATTTCCTACAGTTCAAAATAATTCAAGGCAGGTGACAAAAAAAAAAACGGGTAATTTCTTACCCGTTTACTTAGTTTTAAGTGCCCTTTCCCCTCTCATCTTTTATTCTATTGGTTTGTTGAAGTCCTACTGCTCCCTATACTGAGCTAAAGCCTTCATCAAAACGTACGAAATATACGTCCTCAAGTATCTATTCCATACTTGATACAAGATAAATAGGAACGTCAAGCATGACATAAAAGCAGCCTGTGGAACGGTTCGACTGATTATTGTTTAGGATAATATACTAATTGATTTAATTAGCTTCCTACGTGTGCTCCTTTCACTATCCACGTCCTCGTCTATCTTGATGACTATACTTGCCACTGCTCAGTAAGAGACACTCAGAAGCGGATACATGAGGTGTTTATAATGTGGCATTGGTTTCAGAGACATCGAATATTTGCTTGATTGCTGAAATGCATAATTACTAATTCCAAATTGTCGGTAGGTTTCACAACAGTCAACAAACGGTATGTATATATATATATATATATATAAATAGACTGGTGTTTTCATATATTTCACTTTTCAGCCACCACTACCAAGCACAGATCACTGGTCTTTGTGTGTGGAAGTAGCATGGATTTTCCTGTCGTGCACAACATTGGCCGAATGTCGATAGCTGTGGGGATGTGGGAGATATGATGATTAAAGTTGGCCAATGCAGGGCGTTTTCATATTTCGACCAAAAATTTGTGTCTTCTTATACTTCTCTTTCCTGCCACAACTACATAGCATAGACCATTGGTGTTTGTGTGTGGTAGTAGAACCGTGTCTCCTGTCGTGCACTATGGTTGTTAGATGTCGGTAGCTATGGGGGTTTGGGAGATATGGGGGTTGAAAGTGGTCGACCTGCGGCAATTTCATATTTCTACCAAAGACGCATGTGTCATGGTGTATCACTTTTCAGCGAAAACTATCTATCGCAGATTACTGGCGTTTGTGTGTGGTAGTAACACAGAGTCACCTTCCGATCACAACATCGGCCGAATTTCATTAACTGTGGGAGTGTGGGAGATATGGTGGTTTAAAGTGGTAGATCAAGGATATTTTCGTATTTCATCCAAAGACATGTGTGTCCGTAAATTTTACTTTGCTGCCTGAACTACATAGCGCAGATGACTGGCAAATGTGTGTGGTAATAGCATCGCGTCTCCCATTGTGCACTATGGTTTTTAGATGTCGGTAGCTGTCAATAAAAATTTTTTACAAACACGAACGAAGTCGTGGGTACCAGCTAGTATTAATTTAAAATCTGCATGTTAATTATAATTTTAAAAGAAATATTAAAAGCCAGTTGCTGTAACAATCATCCAATATATTAATATAAAACAGAAGTAGTAACGATATAAGTCTGCATAATACATTTGAAATAATAAAACTGACTGAAAGTGCACCAAATCTCTATCATTACTTGGACCAACAATTCGAAACACTACAAATGTCCTTTGTCTATAATACATTCTATATTTAGTCCACAAGTTCATACTACAGACATAGAAACAATATTGTTGATTCACTATATCAAAAATAATTATTTGAAGGTTGTTTAGTAAAGGCTAAATAGTAATGTAACCAACAACTGTCTTTCAAGTTTCTCATACAAAACATCTCTGGAGTTACCAAGTTTTGGAAGACTAAACGATCGTTGAGTAACACATTTAACAGCACCATTTGATTAGCCATAGTTTATAACATCTGGTAACACATTTATTTTATTATCTCTTTAACGTTCAGCAGCTAGAAATGATTAAGCGTGGTAAGTAGTTTGCCGTTAGTGACTGTACTGACTTCCTTACCGACTATTAGTGTTATCACTGTATTACTAACTAGCAGTAGCAGTTGCTCACAAGTTTTTTCCCGTGGACTGTTATTGTTCACACCATTCTCTTAAACCAACATGGTCAAGAACTACATGACCTGTGGACTTGTGGCTCATGGAACGCTAAATTTTACTGCGCGAACGGTTTCTACTATAAACTGTAACTTCATTCCGCCAAATAATGTGCTGTAGCTCGTACCAAGCAAACACGAAATCGTATCAGAATGAAGCATACCATGTTTTACCCACGTCGCCATGGAGTGGACATAAATTTGCCCAATATTTGATGTGAATCTAAATTTTTCATTTTTTCGATGTCAAATCCGAATGCAACATACCCTAATTCACCCGCGCCGATGGGCTGTTGGAAGCCTCTACAAAATCTGACCAGTATCTGTTTGTAAATCGGGTACAACCAAAAATGGCACCAATTTTGTAAATTTCTCCGTTTTTCAACATCGATATAAAACATGCCACATTGTATCCGCTCCAGCACAGAGTATGCATTAATCAAAATCCGACAGTAGTTATAGCGTAAATCATTTTCAGCTAAAATTATCTTAATTTATCATTTAACAGGGTGGCATTAAATTTAATACTTTATTATTTTCGGTTAATCAAGGACTATACATTAGTCGAAACCCCATCAATATACAACAAGAGGTGTTTGCATCAATCATGTTCCATGAAAAAACATTCTTATTTTCATGACATAACATCAAAATAAATTTACCAGCGGGATTGCAGGATATACATAATCAAAACTGCAGTTTTTGCGTGAAACGCGTTCAGCTAAAAATAATCCAACATTTATCATTTTTTCAAATGCTATTTTTCCCATGTTATGATACTAAATGATTTGCGAAATATAAATATACATGCTATGTAATAGGGACTGATTAATATAATACCAGTTTTAAGAGCCTTACATTACAGATTTCCCTTAAATTCGTAAAATATTTTGTCTATGACAGCTTCAAAATAAGAATATTTTGATGATTAAGTTTCGTAGAAACAGAATACGTATGATGGAGCTGAAAAATAATAATAAAACGATGGAAGCATAAAAAGAATAGTAAATAACTACAAGCCAATTAACTGAGAACCATTCAGTTATCTTATTAATTAACCGGTAGGTAAGAAAGCTATATCAGTGAGGGACATACATTAAGAAAATACATTATTTAAAATATGTAAAACCTGAAACTTATTATTTTATTATCTTGAAAACCGTATACAGAAAATGAAACAGGAAACAGACCACAGACACCCTTCGTTTGGATACGAACCTCAACCCGCAAGGACACTGGAGGAATGTCAGAGAGGTACCGGCTGCGGGTTGTAATCAGCCATATGCCATATGGAAGGCATTAAACAGATTAAGAACTGAAGTGTCCCAATGTAGATCTAAGGTCAAAAAATGGTGTTACACTACTAAAAACGAACTGTGTGAATGTGGTGAGCTGCACGACCCACAATATCTTCTGGTATGCGGGAATCTACCTGCACTATCGACGACCTTTTTAGGGCAAATGAGAAGGCCGTCAGGATTGCGGAATTCTGGTCACACTCCATTTAATTGTGTTCTACAGTCCATAAGCGTAATATTAATTAATTAATTTAATTTGTTTTGTTTCAACTTGTAATGTTATGTCATGAATACGAGAAATAATAAAATACAGTAAAATGAGAAAATGTGCCAGATTCAACTTTATTATTACTCTGTGTCAATTAGTTAGTTGTACGAGCCTTACTTAGCAGAGCTATTATGAAAATTAACCGTTCTAAAAATCATACAACATCCTTTTAATTGACGTTCATTAACGCTATTATACTTAACATACTGATTGATAAAGCATATTCAAGTCGTTCTAGTCAATAGTTTAATATATTTATAGATACTGGTCTAATATTTCTTGAAGCAATCACTGAAACTAAATACGGAATATACATATCTGTAGTAGTAAGATACATACGTCCTATTCATTTCCGATTCATCTCACGGAAATTCAACCAAATTACCACTTGCAGTATCTGGACGAAAAGTATCCTTCACTTTTCCTGGAAAATAAATTAGCTGCTTGTTCTATTATGTCTTTATCATCTTGTAGATAAAGAAGGCGAAATTCAGATCTTTGTTTTTTCAACGATATTAACAGACTGATGGGTCTTTCACATTAGAATCATTTCAGTGAGATAAAATATTGTCTATTCAACTTTTAAATCCTTAAAAGATCTTATTTGATACTTTACGAAGTTTAATAAGCATAAAAATGATTTTTGGATGAACAGCATATTTCAAACTTAAGGGGCGTTACTATTTCTTTGAAGAAATTGATCTCAAGATTGAGACTTGGAGTGACTAATAAAAATATCACTGTCATTAGCCAACAAACAACATCTTCTTATCCTTTCTCAATCTGTAGTTTGGTAGCCCTGCAATTTAATCTTTACAACGTTAGCCTATTTACTACCAAATATTTCCTACTATCTTGATTTCGTCTTGTTTTGATCTTCACAAACAAACAGCAAGTCCAATTTCAGTTACAAGCCACAAGACTATACGTTTGTTACAGAATACTTAGGTTTGATAAAACATATAAAAACACTGTGTATAATTTTGAACTATATAATGTAATAAACTTGGTCGCCACGAAACAGAACCAAAATATGTAACAGCAAAAGAGAAAAAAAATTAATAACAATTCTTATAACTTTAATACAGATATAATTACTCCTCAACCTAAATGCGTTCACGTATACAGGTTTATGGGCCGACGCTGAAAGCTACTAAAGACTAGGAGTGTCATCTGTACTAATTGTTCCTAATTGATTTTTGGAAATTCTGGAAAGTTACTAAACTTACGTCATAAAGGTTTTATAATCACATTCTTTTTTGTCACGGGATTTAATATCTGCTGTCTCCGAAGTCTCATTCAAGCCTTTGTTCAGTATTGAACAAAAGTCTTCGACGACTTCTTCGGTTAAATGCAGACAAAGGACTCTTCTGGTAGCCACCAGCTGTGCACAGCGCTTTAGAAACGGAAACCATGGAAACCTCAACTCACGAAGCCATTCCTCTGATTGTGATCGTAGGGAGCACCTCGACGGACCTTAAGTTCAGTGCTATAGTATCTGTGGTTGTACTATTACAATAATTCGCTACTGATGTTTCTGTGATGCCTACATGAAGCAAGAAGCAATGGATAAGTGCAAAAATGTCTTTTAGATGGGTCGATGGTCCCGACTGCTGACTTTTATTGGTGTGTCTACTCTAAATTTTCATTATTGTTATTCGTAATTCCTGAAGTATAAAATGACATTAACTCATCGTCAAGGAACGACGAGAATCAGAGAGAAAAAAGGTTTGCAGAATTTATTTTCGTTTAATTTTAGTGAGCTAAAAATGCGAATGGTAATTCCGAAGTGGCAGATATTGAGCTGAATACAACATTGGAATTAAAGATCGCAAAGCAATATTCAGTCCAAGTTTGGTATGTATTGGTAGGTTCAGTAGGAGCACTTTTCTCATCTAATGCTTGTTTTAACGCAGCGTTGTTTGACGAACTACTGAGGAAGAACTAAATACTCGTAAAGTTACTCTGCTGCTCAAATCGTTACTAGACTTAAACCATTTCTTCTTCAAATTCTAAAAATATTGGAAGAACGATGGAATCTTATTAGCTAGATAAACTTAGTAAAACAAATGAATATTTTATTTATATTGGCGATATGAGAATGCTAAAATATATCCAATCATAACTAAGTAGAATAGTTTCTCGAAAAGATAGTTTTAGATTTAATGACTCAAGGTAATTTTAGATGAAACGTTAATTTGGATGATTTAAAAAATTGTTGAAAGTTACGACGCAACAACTAGATATAGAATCTTTTTAACACATTATTACGGATTAATGCCGAAGATTACGTGTACAACTATGTTAATGGCATTATTGATTATAAGCAACTAGGACCAAGATTTATTTTTTGATATATAATCTGATGACTAGGAACTGTTCATAACTCCACCTTACCCATCACGCTGAACAAGTACCAAGAGATGAAAATTTCTTTCCCGATCGGAGCTCGAAACATCTAACCTAGTGTTAGGCGCCGGATACCATCTTTTCCCCTTTTTTCCTTACTGCTTTACGTCTAGTGTTGCAAATTGAAAAAAAATATTTTTTTTCAACTTTGTGAAAAAAAACCTAGCACCCTGGTTTTTTTTCTAAATTTGTTTTTTTTTTCAGAAAACAATAAATTTGATAAATTATAGTTTTATTTACAGAACTTACATTTTACATGTGTGTTTTAAATCTTACTGAATCATATAATGTCTTACATAATGATTAATAAATGTATCTACACTGGTAACATAATTTTATTCATCCTCTATTTCAGTACCACATTCACTAGTATCAACACCACCAACACTAGTTCGGTCAGTGTCGGAATTTTCTGTTTCTTCTTCTGGTTCCTCTTGATCTATAACTTCAGAAATATTTTACAAGTTGTTCTTGTATTGTACGCAAAAGATTTCGAGATTGCAATTTTAAATTGTGAGGAAAGTACACACTGTGCATCAAGACTGCGCTGATAATTGTGCATTACGGTCTTTTAAGTTTGAATTTAAATCTATTATCATACAAAAAGGAGCTTTATTTCTGTTTCAATTGTTGGTTTACGCCGACGGTTGCAAGGAAACTCTTCATAATTATTGACAATTTAATGACTCAGTATCACTATACGCTGAGAGTCTAACAAGTATACGAATATAAGGAAAGCACAATAAGTAATAAAAAGTGGCAAAAAAACCGTAGATAAATTTAAAATTCCTAATTTTTTGAAAAGATCCGTAGGTCTACAAATAAATTCGTAGGGTTGGCAGCACTAGTTCAAATAGCGAGTATCAATCCAAACAACGGGGAACGGGGATTCCTTCTCGAGCAACCAAGCATCTTTGGGAAGTCCCCATTCGTAAAAGAAAACTTCAACGTTGCCTTTTTTTTTAACTGCTTTACGTCTCTCAACAGCGAGGTCTTTAGAGACGGGAAAGGATGGGGGCAAGGAATGGGAAGGAATTCGGCCATGACCTTTTTAAGGAAGCATCCCGGCATTTGCCTGGAGTGATTTGGGAAACCATGGAAAACCCAAATCTGGATGCCCGGACGGGGATTCAAACCACCGTCCTCCCTAATGCGAGGCCAGAACGCTATCCGTTATACCACCACGCTCGGTCACAATGTTGCCATTTTCGTAATTTTCTTTTCTACTGAACCAGGAAAGTATAGTAGATTTAAAAATTAAGATAAGTACTTAGTATAAACTCTAAAACAGTCATATCAAACGAAAAGTGCCTTACAAATTTGAGTTATGAAAAAAACGTGTCCCAGAAAAAAACGTGGTTTTTTTCATAGTTTTTTTTTCATGTTTTTTTTTCAAGTTAGAAAAAAAACGTTTTTACAACACTATTTACGCCTCATGAAAAAGCTAAGGTCTTTTTTTAGAGGCACGATTGGACTGGGGACAAGGAACAATAAGGAATTCGGCCATGACCTTTTTGAAGGAAGCATTCCGACATTCGCATGGAGTGATTTGGGGAAACCATGGAAAACCCAAATCGGGATGCCCGGACGGGGATTCGAACCCACGTCCTTCCCAATGCGAACCCAGAACGTTAATCGTTCACCCACCACGCTCGGTAATACCGTCTTTGTGCCGTAAAAATTAGTGACAAAAGGATGAGCTGCACTGGTCTCTCGTCTAATATTTACCAATAAGGGATTGTGCATAAACTACGTGGCTTGGTCTAGGGGGGGGGGGGGGGAGGGGAGGTGTTGGCTGGAAAGGTTACGTTGAGCTACGTGGGGGGAGGGGGGGTTACAGACAACGGCCACGTCGGGCTAGGTGGGAGGAGGGGAGGGGGTTCACATGAAGCAAAAATGGTGCTACGTAGTTTATGCACGCTCCCTAACGGACTAGGTATTAAAATAAAAAGTAGTGTAGTTAACAAAGAAGAACAGAAAAATTCACATAATTAAAAGTAAATATCCAAAATAACATTGTTATACATGATAGACATACAGTAGTTTTAGCAGCAGTCCTAAGGAATAAGTTACCGCAAGTAATGGCCCATCTGAAATCGTGTTTTCTAACAAGTAGAAAAATTTGAGGTCAATATTCACAGATGTGGATTTACAAGTTTCGTCACACGTGTCTATGCGGTCAGAAACAAACAATGGCTACCTGACTGGTAATAAAATATTTTCTTTAGGTCTAAATTTCCCGAATGTTGGTAGGGTTCCTTCGAAAAGCCAGAAGTGATTCCTTTCATTTCCTGGAGCATAATTCTCTGTCAGCTATAAATCTGCTAATAATTCACCTTTCTCCCAGATGTATAGGTGTTCATGTTTGTATCCATCATTGTATTTGTAAAATTTAGAGATAAATAAATGAGACATAAGCATATATTTTTTTTTATTTTTTTCTCGCACGGCGTCGCATTCAAGATAGGTGTGGCATGCGTTTTAAAATTAATACTGCAGTTACTACTCAACTGAGGTGACAGTTGGGTGCGGGAATATTGCGTCGTCCTTTCATTCCCCCGAGGAGCGAGGTCATGTTTACAAAAGCTTTTTCCGCCCTCTGGAGCCGATTGTACTCTTGGCTACGTCAAATAAAAGGCTATTTTGACAGGTTCGAGAGACTGCCAGCCAATTGCCTTTGATTGCCTCGTGGTCTCGTTATCGAGAGAAATTTTTCATGGGCTCGACAAAATTTTCAAATTTTAAGCCACATGATTCAGCGTCACGTAACATTTCAGACATTTTATGTAACGTAATAGTATCGCTTTCAAGTAAGAATTCGTTAACAATAATTACGAATTCATTAATTCGACACAATTGTTGATCAAACCCATTTTATGGCACTTACATTAGTGACATTTCCATTTACTAGATTTTAATTTCTGAGATAAAATGAATTGTCTATTACTTTTTTTATTTTTATTTATTTATTTATTTTAGAACTGGACAATTTTACTAACAAAGATTAATACAACATAGAATGCGGCAAACTGGATCACATTGTTTAGTACTCAAATGATTATGCTTGAACATTATTTTGTGCTGGGTGTGCTGAAACTATCCAGCCTCGCGTTCGGGAGGACGCATGTTCGAATCCACGTTCGGCCATCCAGATTTATGTTTTCCATGGTTTCTCCAAATCACTCCAGGTGAAGGCCTGGATGGTTCGTCCAAAGACCATGGCTGAATTCGTCCCCGTTCCTTTCCCACCCCTAATGACCGTGACCTCGACGAGGTGAAAACCATAACAAAAAAAGCGCATTATATTTTTTCAGCCATTAAGTTAGATGGCTTTGTTTTCGATTACTGATTTAACTCTCTTCTTGTAAACAAAACGCTCATATAACATTGCAGATCATTTTTCTGCTGGATATCGATTACATATATTAACTAAAGTGCGCAATTAATTTCTTGCATTACCAAAGAATTTATAACTGTAATAAACAAGTAGGCCTGTAGTTCATTGTTATAACCAAGGAATGTTATGCAGTTAAACCTTTGCTTGAAGCATATCTGCCTTCTAAAATTTCATCGTCTAAAACATTGTAACAAAGAAATAGGTACAGAATTTTGCAGAAACGTATTTAACCTTCTAATGAGCCTTAATTACTTTGATTTGTGGAAAGAAATCTTATGGAAGTTTAAAGCCTTTAAACGCAATGCTCAATGTGAAGTTTTGTGTAACTTTGGTCAGAAAATCTGGAGAAGATTCGGCTACGAGAGGCCATAAAGCAACCAAATTATTTGAGAAAATTAACTAAGCCTATATTAGAATTATTAGATATAAAAATTAATATTGTCGTGCAATAAATGTTAAATTGAAGATTCAGATATGTTAAACTATCCCTTTGTTTAGCGTTTTTTAACCAAACTAAAATGTTGCCGAAATAATTTCGACTCGTTCGTCCTACCGTTCGTATTGTCGAATAGGATCAGTTCTGATTCCATTCAGTAATGTATGTCGGGAGATTGGAGTGACCAAAGTCTTTAACAATAATTATATGCTCCCTCACCTATACTTTTCATACCATTTGAGTGACAAGCCTGAAGAAATTTTAGATCATGATGCTTGATAAGGGTTAACTCTAAAATGGATAAGATACGATGACAATTTCTTTTAAATATTCTTACACTATTCTATTAACAACAATCTTAATTTTGCGGTATATATGTCACCCTGAACGAGATAATAACACATTTAATCGAATGTTCCAGAAGTTTCTTAGTTATACATCTCGTATGTTACTCATGAGACATAATAAAGTCGTGTTCTTCATTACAATCTGACTTTTGATAGATATATGGTGTAGTTACAGATATTTTTTAATGCGAGTCATCTACATGTTTATTAATAAAGGTTGTTCCAAGTCATTAAAATATTATCACCACCTTATGTATTTTTTATGGCTTTACGCCTCGTCGACGGCAAAGGTCATTTGAGGCGGGATGAGACTGGGGACAAGGAACGGGAAGGAATTCGGCCATGGCCATATTGAAGGAAGCATCTCGGCATTCACCTGGAGTGATTTGGAGAAACCATGGAAAACCCAAATCTGGATGCCGGGACGGGGATTCGAAACAAAGTCCTCCAAAATGCGAGGCCACAACGTTAACGGTTCACCCACCACGCTCGATCTTATGTATTTGATTGTAATATTTGTGTTCCCATCAAAACAACTATAAAAGCTACGGAGAACTTTAGTAGACTTACGCATAACCGACACAAATTTTACGTTTTTTTTTTTAGGTTATTTGAATTATGGCTCTGAGCCGATGATGTGCTATACAAAACATTCTTCATACTTCTTTCGGTGCAGGGGTGAAATGTTTTTGTTATGAAGACTCGCATAATCTCAGGCTAGTACAAGCAGCTTACCCTGTTATGAGTAAGAAACGGGTAATAGTTATAATGCACTTCTTCAAGGTCTGAGGAACGTATCTGAAAATCTTTAAAGCCACAATGCGGGGAATCTCTGAACTATAACTCCCAATTCTCTTCGTTACATTTTATTTTTTGCACTAGACCTTGGGTTGTATTTCAGTACCACGCCCCAGCCGCTTGCTGGCATGTACTGAGTTGATATCCTTTCGGTTCTTACAGCTTTTTGAGATTTTTTTTTGCTCCAATGGGATTAATTAACTCCATTTGCGTCGTTAAAATTGTAAAACGTTATTAATATTGATAATATTCAGATACGTGAAAATAGAGTAGTGATAGTATCATTTCTACTAATTAAAACCTACAAATTAATAAATTATAATGTAATAGTTTATTGACTTCCTCAAAGATAAAAGAAATCCAAACTGTTTATTCAAAACATAACTTGTTAAATTCGATTCCTGAAAAAAACGATATCATAAATTTACAAACAGGATGAGCAGCTATATCTCCACGCGATGTTAATCACAAAGAGGTCGGTACGGGGCTAGTTGCTGTAGTCGGTGAAATGCGAACAAGGTTTCAGTTTTACCGTGTGCCTGATGTAGCAACTGGAAATGATGACGCACGATGAGCTGTCATAGTGTCAGGTTTAGTCAGGTGATTTCCACTTTACTCAGATCGATGAAGCAGATGAGCAATCAACGGCGAGTCGTCAGATGGCACCATCAAACACACGGCTTGCTTTTGATTGACCCTCTTGTCGTACTCTACCTGACTGACTTGTTATCACGATGTGATCGCGGAATCATGCCGCGAAGCAATCAGATACTGACTAATTTCACCGACGGTTTCATCGTCACTAGTCCATATGCATTGCGTGAGCTGTATCTGTCTTACATGCGGTTACATGTAATAGTCTGGTATGGCTGCATTGGCTTCCCACGGCGACAGATCCGGCGGGCCAGAGCACACCAGAACCATCCGCAGCGCACCGCCCTGGCCTGTAGTGGACAGTCAAGAATTTTAGAGTTAAGTTCCTAAGTTGGTCATAGTGATTGCATATAGCAGAGGTTGGATCCAGGGCATTTGCAACAGGGATTCAAAACAGCCAGAAGCTTAGGAATGTAAGCATCTAAGCAGCAACGACACCAAAGTAGATCGGAGAGTCAGCAAAAGTAGGAGTTAGCAAGACGTCATTTGGAGGCAGTTGGTAGGGAAAGAATTATTCCTATTGGCCAAAGGCACTCTCCACTATGATCGTAAGGGGGGGGGGGGAGGAGAGATCTGCATAAAACTGGACTGCACGGGCTGAGAAGAGGTCGGTTTTTGATCGGTCGTTGGTGGTCGGTCGATCGTGGCTGGTCTAGGTCTTGTCTTGGGTCGTCATCAGCAGATGGAGCTTGGGAAGGTCTAGGAAGTTGGACAGACTTCCTATGCAGCTCTGCAGCCAGAGGACTACGAAGTGGTGTAGCGAGGAGACTCCACCAACAGTAAAACAGATGGGAGCTACCCAGTGATTTATAAGTAATGGAAAAGGCAATGATTAAAGCAACAGGCTGGGATGATAGTCTAGGGAGATATAGAAGAAGCTAGGAGAGGTTCTATTGTACATAAATGATGTTATAAAGTGTATATATTTGTACATACCCATACCGAGAGTTCTATTTATACTTGCTACTGCTCACATGACTAAGGGGTTACCCATAGTTTATATGTCCATCTCGGGAGTGGCAAGGCGGACAAAAGGAAAAAAAAAAGTTCGCTCGTCCACCACACCTTGATCCGTGGTAAGTCGGTAAACTTCAAAGGCACGCGTAGTGGCGCGGGGTTGCCAGCTGAGTAGTGGGACAACATTTGCACTACTTTCTTACAATGCTTTGTGTGGGAAACGTTAACTTCCATTTCATATACGACTGTACTCTCGTGCTGTAGACTTGTGCGTAATTAATACGCAGTGGTCTGAAGAAATAATTTTCCATTTTTTGAGTACAAACAAAAATAAAAAAACAGCTATGTGGAACCGCAGAGCACAAAAAATAACGAGCAAGATGCGTCGAGTAAAATTAAAAGTAAATTAAGAGATGGTAACATCCCGATAAAGAAGAAAATGTTAACATATAGAAATTTGAGTAGAAAAATTAACGAAATATTAAGACAGACGGTTTTGCAGGGTTATAAGCCTGATTGGTGGTTTTATAACGTCATATCCACGTTTATTTAGAAATAGCAGCGCTTTCTTCTTCACGTGTCATGGTAGCGACCTAGGCAACATGTGACGCGGAACTCGCGCTGGTTGTTCGAGGTGGCGAGGGCTCGTCAGTGGCGCGTGCTAATCCGCACAATTACTGGCCTGGCGCGGCCCGCAAAACCACAGGCCGGGAAGCCACGTTAAGTCCTTTACAGTTAATTCCGAAAGCTCACACACATTACGCGTTACTGCTCACAAATCCGAACGTCCAAGTTTCTTAATACCCGCACAGACGAAGTGAAGCATAACCCACGTCTCAGCAAATCATATGCAGATAGTGAAGTCGCCTCTATCTCTTGGTCTTCTCTTCTTCAGGCACTTCAGAATACTGAAATTGAAACATTAGTGAGGCTAACCACTGACACTATGTCTGTCTATTCTCCAGGATCGTTCTACACTGTCTCATACACCGCTCTACTCGCTTCCCTCACGTACTTCCTGTCTCCCTGAGCACGCTGGCGATATTCACATACCGTCAGATAAGCACCGTTGCTAATTCTCTGCCTGAATGGCCGCTGTTTCAGCAACTGTCCTTCAGAATCAGGATTCTCAGGTTGGCAACTGCCTGTAGTTTCTGTTACCCATAACTTCGTGTATTTGGTTTTATGTATCTACGTTCCCTTGATCCAACTAAGACAACGTTAAACCTTAGGTTTGTTTGAATTTGCTTTGGATGTGTGTACACCCATGTTACAACCAGATTTTAGCGTTAGAGGTAACCTACAGTTTAACGTGAAACCCGAACTACGCAAGCATAATAGCGTTCTTCACGTTACACAGCTATCTGTGCTTATGAAAAACCCCAACGAGTGTTTCGAACGAGGGACCATTCGGTCTCCGGTCAGTCGCCTTAACCACTTAGCCACCAGGCGCTCATACTTGGTTTTATAATTTGCAAATGGCTTTAAAAAGAAGTCATCTGATCTACTTAGTTGCGAGTTAATCTTCTTTTTTGTCGTCAATGTATAGTCAAGTATTTTGCAAATGCATTGCGAAATACGATGGCTCACGTTTCTGATAAATGAGTTAAGCGACTGATAATGATTTGCAGTTATAATAGAAAACAGAACATCGACCACCATCCGCAAACAACTGTTGCAAGCGCTGGTTACTTTGCCTTTATCTACGCCTGTTCGGGCCTTTTGGTATAACTGTAATTAAATAATAATATTTTCGTTTGGTCTTAATAACCTAGTGGCAGAGTTTCTAAATGGCTGCTCAATCCCAAATAATCCGGGAATCTTACAAACTAACGGAGACCTTGCGAGTTTATCCTGAAGTGGTAGCCATATCTAAGATATCTTGTCGCTGAATGACGGAGTGTCAGTTAGAGGAGATAGGCCCACATTCTCCTCTTTAAACACATGCAAGCCGTTAGCTCGGATATAAGCAAATTTGAATGTATTTCTATATAGTCTAGAAATGAAAAAAATCTCTGTTATTGTAGAAATATTATTGAATTTCATAAACAACGTTCAGTGACACAGCTTTTAAGGCACTTTTGTTAAATTGGCACAAACTACTTTAGCTTGGGTACGAAGCATACAACCTCCTCCAAGTGGCACTACACCCACACTGCCTCGGGCCCTGCCAGGCACACAAACAACACTATGCCACCCCAGTTATTAAACAAAACTACAGACTGTCGAACCACAACAATATTACAGATCTAGTTACAAACAGTAATACATTTATTTAGGACTAGTGTAAGCCCGTTTTTTGCGTATCGTCACGAGCCTAGAATAGTTCCGGTTTCTAGGATGAAAGATTATGACGGGTTGACCAGATTTGACCAAATGTAAACTTGACCAGTGTTTCGGGATGAATAAACTGTGTTGAGCTTGAAGAACTCGGAAGCATTAATACAGGTAGGTATTAAACACGGACAGGGACGATAGCGCAATCGTATAATTGATTAAATACAAACTTACTTGTATTTGACCCTTAAAGTTCACTCCACAAAATTTAAAAAATTCCTGTTTGCTTCGAAAGCGTCACGTTGTCTTTTATTGAGACTGGGCAAACAGTCATAATGTAATCATTGGTCATAGTATCTGTAAAGGCCAGA